>WKFP01014351.1:271996-304322 GCA_011057875.1 Pterocles orientalis | reverse complement strand
TGGTAAAAAAAAAAAAAAACCAAAAAAAAAAGAATGCAGGTGACTTTGTGAAGATGAACACTGTGAAAAGAAAAAACACACAAAAGGTGGTTTCAGAAATAGCGACTTTTGAAAGGAGTTTTTAGAGAATCTGCAGTAATTCAGGACACCTGAAAACCATCCAGACCATAAATATTGAAACAAAACATTCGGTAAGTGAACAAAATATTTTAGGTGCTGTATAAGAGAGAATGAAAAGCTGTGCAGTATAATTATGTATTTTATAATTCTGAATTAGCGACAGAAACATAAAAAGGGAAAAATAGCATAGTTATTTTCTAAGGGCACTGATGAGATTTGACCTAGCCCTTAATTTAGAGGCAGAAAGAGGTATTCTGTTAATGTTCTCCCACAAGTCAGTATAATACGATAAACTCTGCTACAAGGTAAAGCAAAAACCTATGTGGCTCACCACTGTGTAGAAAGCATTTTAGTCTAGGGGACAGGACGATTGAGCCCATCATTTCTTTTCCATAAGAGAATAAAAACATGGCTGTGTACTATATACCACTTAGTATGCAGACGGTGTTGCTTCGGAGAACAGGAGGTGAACCAGTGGAAGCGTCAGCGATTTCAAGTAAAATATCTATATAAGCTATGAATGAATACAGCCCTCCTGCCATGGAGTGGCAATGATCTTGGCACAGCAGCAGCAAATAATTTGTTGAGAATGGTTAAGTTTCTTATCCTAAAGAAGAAATAACATTTTAATATATCCAGTCTCCCCCTCTAAAATGCCTCCACGCTGTTCTCTTGGCCAGAGTATGCCAACAGCTTGGAGAGAGAGATATGAAACAAATATGAACGGTCTAGTGCATGAGGATCAGCTGAGATTGACATCCTGCTGTGTCAGGATCTAGATGTCCATGTAGTAACTACTGTTCTTCTCTGAGCCTCCACTGTTTAAATGGAAAGGATCATTATCTGTGTCTTGTCCTCAAATTCTCTTGAGGAATCAAGATACTTGCTTTAAGTCTCAGATGAACTTGTTGCAGAGCCAGAAACTCATTCTGAAGGCCTAAAACTTGAACTTCAGTTGTCTAAAAGCCAGAGACGTTCAGAACAGGCTGGTGGATGTAGCACAGCACTTGCAAAAGTGTTATACTGATCTAAAGGGGCAACTGCAGAGCATCTAGAGTGACATTTGTGCAGCTGAGTCCCAGCCTTGTATCTTGGCCTTTTACTTTTCCCTCAACAGGTGGACAGCAACAGGGACATACTTTTAAAACTGCCTTCATGTGTTGACATGAAGTTACAATCTATTCCGATAGGACTAATACAGTTCTTCACCTTCACTGAACACAGCAAAAATTGGCAGGATTTAGACAAAAAACAGAGCTGATTTCTATTGTGCCGTATTTTGAGCAATTTCTGAGCACGCAGGAGAGAACACAGAAGAAATGAGTGGCCATTTAAAGAATGTGCTGCTGTTAATGCTCGCTAGCTCTACTTTATCCATATAGCTCCTATTAAGCATATAGTATAGAGTGGACTTAATAACATTGGATGTTTCCTTGCTCCTGTACATCGCAAAAAATAAAGTTCAAGAAGAGTTTTTAATTATAAGCCATGCAAAAATGCACTGCTGCTGTCTCCTGACATACTTAGGAAGCATACCTTCATAAGGAAATGAAAGAGAAACAAAACTTGTTGCCCTACAGCCAGAAGGAAAAACCACACCGTTTCCTGTGTGAGTGGAAAGCAAACACTGAGGCAGTAAAAGTGGGTATATCAGAACTTCTGTTGCGTGTGTCCACGTACATGGACAAGGCATAATTTAAACAGCTACGGTGTTGCTGAAGCTGGGGACACTTTTGTTGATGTCTGTTGAGAATCATTGTTCTATAACTCATACCACAGCACAGAGAAATGTCAGAGAGCTCCAGCAAAAATATAACTTGGAAAGGTTTGTCATTGCAGATGGTCTAAATTATACTGCACAGCACAGACTGTGTTTTCTCCTACAGCATTTTGCAGGTTGTGTATGTAAGAAATCTTATATTCCCTGCTATAGAACTAGGATAAATCCTGAAATCATTTCACAGTGCAAAGTCAGCAGATATAAAACTAATGAATGAGCCTGACTCAACATGACTTTCTCAGAGTGCCAAACCAGACCTTAAACCAGGACAAGCTAAGATCTACCAGTTCTGATGTGACATTGCAGACATCACAGAAAACAAACAAAAACTGAATGAGTGGATATTTTGGTCTGTGTTCATCAGGGGCAGCAGACAACTTCTTACATAGACAGGTGTGCTGATTTAGGTTAGGTGCATTTAGCTGTGGCTTTATTTTGAAAAAAAAATGGGCCTGTGTGGCAGCTACAGAATGTGTCTCCTAGCCAGCAAAACCAAAGAAGTTAAAATGCTTTTTTTTTTTTTAGGGACACCACACATATTGAAAAGTACCTTGCAAAATCTGTGCCACCCTTCATGGCCTTCCACAGACTCATTCTATTTTCCTGGTGAACCCTTCTTTTGCTCTCCTACCACTTGCAGGATTTGTTTACTTCCTCTGCATTGATTTTATCCATGAGGAAGGTGTAAGGCTGCCTTCAGCAGACTGTCGGTTGTCTTCCTCAACTGACTCCTTAGTATGTTTGCAGTGATGCCTTATGTCTACTTTGATTGTCTACTGGTCAGAAGTAGTTTTGTCCACAACTCTGCGAATGTAACGCCTCTCACTGGCTTTGCAATAGGCCTTAGAAGAGGACAAAAAGAAGTTACTAGCATCTTTTCAGTAGCCTGTAAGGTGATTAAAAACATAATAGAAAAAATTCCATTGACTTTTGTTTGTGTGGCTCCTCCTGAAAAGTGAGGAACGCGAGAGAAAGTTAGAGCCAATCCAGTCTGCTACAGAAATTAACTTCAAGGAGAAGAATAATGTTGCTTACAAAACCAGGAAGCTGTAGTGCATAGGAAATAGAGCATGAAAAGGATTTGTGCTGTGATGTTGAGATTAGAGAGAACAAGCAACATGAATTAGCAAGTGGAATGCAAATATTGTACGTTCAAGTGTAACTTCAGCATTATACCAGAGCTGTGGGTGCACAACAAATTGGTGGCCCCAGCCTGCACTGATGTATATCAAGAGCTGATGCTTTCTCCGTACTCTTCTTTAGCAGTTTTTATTGCAGGAAATGAGAGATTTTGTTCATGCAGTTACTTTGCATTTGGGACATAGAGCCAGGAGGCACTGTCAGTCAGTGGGTGTCTGATGATGGGCTGCAGAGCCCTGCTTCATAGGTGAGCTCCACCAGTGACCTGTTCACAAGAACTGGAAATTGACCTGTCTTGGCTTTGGACAGAGACAGCGGTAACTAACCAAAGATAACACACAGGTCCTTTAGAGACCGATGGGGGGAAAAAAGATTTGTGAGAAAGGGAGCGTGCTAGTAAGTACAAGCTAGGCTGCTTTCTTGGCCAGGTGGATCAGGAACTAGAGACTGCAGTCTCAGCCTTCTTTACTTCTCTTTATACCTTCTTTCTAGGTGAAGGAATGGGGCAGAAGTTAATAGAGATTATTTTTTCTAATACACCATTATTCAGTTTCAAGGCCTTCTTGCCCCTGAATGTGAAGCTCAGGGTTGTACGTGTAGTGCAGCACTTACAATAAAGCAACTACTTAACTGCTTTACTGAATCAGGGCTGTGGTATGCTAAGAGATTTCTGGAGCTGGAAGGGTTGAATGAGGAACCTCCTAAAGTTGCCTTTAATTCTGCAAGAACAGAGCCTGTGTTTTTAAAGTAAAGGCTTTAGGTTTAAGCTTGTCACTGCCTATATGAATCCATTGGTAAATTTCAGGTCAGTTGGATGATCATCGTTACCTCCTAGTTACGAAGCTCTCCTCTTGTCTTGATCTGTGAGCTCCAGACTTGAATACAGAAATTACAAGTTTAGAGGTCACTCCATATTATTCCTCCATATTCTCCCCTTAATTTACAGGTTTAATGCCATAGAAATTGTCTGCTCTCACCCTAATTACCTGCCCTTCCCTCTGCAAATGGTGTAGTTGCAGTGATTGCACTCGACTCAACAGCTACCTTCTCTGTGCATTGCTCTTCCCTACTTGACCCAAAAATTATCTCAGTGCTTCATTTTTAGAAGCATTTTGTTACTTTTCCTTAAGGAAATTAATTCCTTCCTTGTACAAGAAAGTTGAATTCTGTTTTCCACTTGGATACTTTTTTAGACAGAGAGTGGAGGAGGAATTAAGTGGGTGATTTGGGTTTTTAAATCAATAAACTCAAACTCTCAAAATACAGTACTAGTGCAAAGGGGCAAGTATGTAATTTTCTCAGAAGCAAACATAGCTACATGTATCTAAATCCAAGACATTCATCAGCTCTTTTATAGGATAAGACAGGGCTCAGAAATGATTTTCTGTTTAAGTACATAAGATCAAACATGTTTGTCATTTTAGCCTTCTCTTTATTCTATCTGATTTCAAGATCTTCAGGCAGACTCTCTTTAGATGTCATTGCTTCAAGCTTCTGCTTTTATCACATTAACCACTCTTCATGAGCTTTTACACATCAAAATGTCTTTAGATACATTGTTGAAGAGAGTACTTGTGAAGACTTCAATAAAAAGTTAGAGAATCTGTGTCTGAAACTTTATACAAACACACTTAGAAGAAAAAAAAAAGAGAAAAAAACCCACTGAAACCAAAATAAAATCCCAAACAAAAACCCACAGTGCTGCATTCTCATTATGTTTTTTCAAGAAGGAGAAAAAAGACATTTCACTTATGCTTGAATACATCTATGCTGGTGTGCAAAACCCAGAAGTGGTGAGCCATCCCATGCCTGTCGGATTCTCCAATTTTTGGAACCTAATACTTAGGCATTTTTGCACTATTTTCTCCTTGCTGTACTAAGCAGAGGGTTATACTGAGCTCTGTAGTTAGAAAGACCTCCATCTCCCGATGGATCGTCTAGACTTTCACCAAGCTGTGTCTCCAGGTATGTGTTGGTGCTGCTTCTGTTTAAGTGTCTGACTATAGAAGATTCTTAGCTAGTAGAAAGAGCTGAACTTTGCTCTAAATTGTTTTAACTGAGGACAGAACTAGCCTTTTTAAGATGGGCTGGTGAATTCCTCACTTGCTGCCATTACCTGCGATCACTTGTGCTTCACCAGTGCTTTGCAATTAAGACTAACAAATGTAGAACAATAACAACATGTGTATGGCATTAAAGCTCTCTCGACCTCACCCAGGCAGGTTTGTTTTTCCCTCTGGCTGGCGGGTGCATTTCTGCATGGAAACAGCCTGTTACCAGTGTACATCAGCAGCGTGGGATCACAAGGAGACCAGCGCAGTGGCAGGACATTTCCATGGTAAGTATTTCATAGGGGCAGTTTTCCTATCAGTTACAGATTCACTTATTTCTGGAATAAGACTGCTATTCTTGACACAACTGCTTGTAGTGGGACTACAGTGCAAGAACCATTAGAAAGAAACTTCAGGAGCATTTTCAGGACATTTTTGTGCATATGCATGGAGGTACATTGATGATAAGCTAAATAGTCAGCTGGGCTGTGTTGATAAATGGTGGGAAAGTATAGCACCAGGATTTGCTACAGGATAAAAGCTCCCGCTACTTTTCTTTCATCAGCATCTATGGGTTGCTGGAATTACACTGGAACGTACACTGTGACACTGGGATGTGTCAGCATGTTAGATAAGAAACAGCCCAGCCACGACAGCTGCATTAGCAGGTATAAGAGCTGAATGCATCCAGCTTTCTGAATACATTCTCCTGCATTTCCCTCAGAATAACTGAAGGAGTAAATGCTGGAGCCATGTTTGAAAAAGATCTACTTTAGTTCCTTGTATTTAAAAAATTAAAAAAACAAAGCCCACCCCATGGTCCTCTTCAAGATCTGGTGTGGAACTGGCCCCCTAGGGGAGGCTGCTTGCAGTCAGAGTCTGGAATTTGTGAGTACAAGGATAAGCGCTACAGTGATACGCAAGATGTAAAGCCACAGCCTTCCTATGTTGGTTGCTTATTTCTGGAGTAAGAAGCCACGCCTTGAGGAGCTTACAGTGTGATTAGACAGCCAGAGAGGAAGCATTTCTGTTCTGGTTACTAGAAGAAATCAGTACCTAGATGGTCACTCACACAGGCTGTCAACAACTAACAGCACACACTATGCTCCCCCAGTAGAGACAACTTCTGGCTATAAGATCACTTGCTATTTGTTGATTTTTTTTCACATTTAAATGTTTTTAAACTCTGAAGTTAGGTTTTTGTGATTTTTATGTGCATGTGTGTGCCAAAGGTTTTGCCTGTACTGGCCCAGAGCTTATGTATTTGCTGTCAGAAGAGATCAGAGCAAACTGCAATATTTCTGTTCCCCAGCTTGCTGCTTCTGCTGAGCACATGTACCATGCTTCAAGCTGAAGGGCCAGCCATGGAACAGAATAAAAAGCAGTTAGCACAGAAGCTGCTTAACTACACCTACCTGACTTTGGTGTATGTATATGGCTTTCCAAGACAGCTGATAGTCCACAACTAGCAGAGCAGGTACCCAAGGTGATCTGGACTGACTAGCGTGGGGACCAGGCTGTCTGACAGATGGATCCAGATACACAGCAACAGCATCACACAGTTTCCATCCAGATCTCAGTTTGAACAGTTGGCCTCTGGGAATCACTTAAGTGAATTATGTATGGAGTAAGGAAAGGCTAGGGGATGGGTGCGCATCCAGTCCTTCTAGAAGGATCCTCTAGTGACCTGGAGGTAAAAGCTTCTTCAGAAGTGGGTAAATTGGGGTATTTCTGAGTTAAATCCTCCAGTGCTTGCTCATTGGGCATTTCTTCTGTATAAATCTATGCCTACCTCATCTTTCATTCTGCAGTTGTATTTCCATTTGTATCTTCTTATGAGGAGTCATATGCCAGTTAAAAAAGGGAAGGGGGGAAATGAAAATGGAGAGCAAATAACTTGCAATAACCTAAGATAAAATTGTTACCTTACAAAGGAAACGTGTGACACCCAGCACACCAAAAGGTATTGCTTCCTTAAATAAGTCTGGGTTTGAATATCATACACTGAATGTTGTAGAAGATTAAATGCTAATAATCAGATCAAAAGTGGATATAGGAGATTGGAGATGAGGCTGGGAAATTGCTTGCCAGAATGAACAAAGAGGAGGACAGGAGTAAAGTTATTAGCTCAATTAAGGAGAAAGATGATTTGATGAAAACCTACAGTCACAGAAATAAATCAAGTGTTTAGAATATTAAAAAAAAGAGACTTAAATCTGTGGACAGCTTTTCTCTGACACCCTCTATGCCAATGTAATCTAAAGGCTTCTCTGATTATGAATGGGTATTACAAGAACTTATCTGCAGGAAATAAACATAACATTTAGCAGTCTTTCAGTATTTTACAAGCAGTTCCTCAAATGGATCTCGCAGATGGGAAATCACTGTTACCCCTGCATTTTATGGACAGGAAGGGAGAACACTGTGGTTGCAGTTTTCCTGGATCTAACCCTCATCCCTCAGGCTCAGGGTAGTACATGGTTCTCCTGGTGCTTGTTCCCTTGTGGGCCAGCTGCAAGGCCATGAACTCTGCTTTCAAGACTGATTTCAGTGCTGAAGCATTAAAGCAGCATTTTAGGTACCAGTGATCCCCAGTGAAAGATATTGGTGGATGCTTATGAAGCATTTTCTTATATCTCAGTCTGTTAACTTTTCATTAATTCAGGGATAGTTCTGGAAACATAAAATGTGCAACAATGAATTGCCTACACTATAACTAAAAATAAAAATAACTATCTTAAACCCCAAAGGCCATCACTAATTGACCTGACATGCTAATTAAGCAGTTTTGATCAGAAATAATTAACATAATCCAGCTAGACCAATTACAGCACAGGAAAAAAAAAAGAAATCAGAACTTTTTAGGAGTTTTAATTTTAAGAGTATCATTTGCAATATGAAATAGCAGCTGATTCAGCAAAGCAAGCAGGAGTTCTGAGTTTAGGAAACAAGTTATAACCCACTAGGCAGGAAACAGATAAACTGAAAAGCCATGACAAGAGGTTTTCTTTGTGGCAGTGAGAAGACAAGCAGAAAACCTTTAAAACTTATTATCACCTCTAGAAGAGGCAGGCAGAAGACAGTAGTCTAGCTGTTGGAACAGTACTGAGAGAATGATCAAAATGCTGGTCCTGCACCCCAGCCGCTGTGGATAGGTGAGAAAAACATAGCCTGTGGGAAGCCTGTGATTGAAATTTACCCCTTGAGAGACACTGTTAGCAATTATTATTTGTTATTTCCACCACACAAGACTGGAAACCTCAAATCTCACTGTCCTAAATGCAAAGGAAGAGAGAAGAAAACTCTACTGGTGAACCAAACAGTGAGTGATATGATTGCAAATAAAGTGAGACAGCTGTGTGTGGAGATGGTGAAAACAGTTGCTTAATTTTTATTTGGTACAAAACATACTGAGACTTGAATCCACAGAGAGGATCAACAGTATGGCAGCAAGGCAGGATGGAGGAGTTTGTCTTCTAACAGCCAGACGCTATGCAGAGCAGAGAGCGGCTGGGAAGGATGCAGCACTCTGCAGGATCACACCAAGGACTGCTTCTGAGGCATCCTTCTCTCTTGCAGCCAGGAGCCAGGCACGACGCTTGTTTAACTAACGAGGTGAACTCCCAGATAAGGTCCCCACATGCTTTAATTAAACAATCTCAGTACCTCTGCTGACTATTTTTCATCCCTGTTTTCAGCTGCAAGATAGGGTATCCCATCCCAGGCACGCTCAGGTTCTTATTCCAGCTGGTCCCCCGTGTTGTGATGCTGGCAGACAGTGTGCCAACATGCCTTTTCCCTAGACCCTCACCTACATACAGGGTGGGCTGCGTCGGAAAACTAAAGAGCGCTTGGATATATTAGCAGGAAGAACAGCAAGTTGCTATGATGATATATTGTACAGTTTTTGGTTTTTTTTCTGGCAGAAAGTTGTCTTGAGAGTTTGAGCAGGTATACAAATAGACAGAGATTTTCAAAACATGCATTTTGGTCTTTAGATCTTAACTAATTTGACACCAGGGAGAATTTTTAGTAAAATGCTATATGAAAACCTTTATGAATGGAAGTTCCCTACCAGAGAATATTACATTTATGACTGTCTATTTAGGTGTATAACTAATGTTGAGAGGGTTGGAGATACTGTGCGTTTGTTTGTTTGTTTTTAAAGAAGTACACTCATACCTATTTTCACAAAGTACACACTGTGCATCTAACACAGGAAGATGTCAGATCCTGTTGGAAACTAGTTGCAAATCTCAGTATCTCAAGTTGCTTCATTTTCTCTTAGTGGCCACCAAAAAAAGAATTCCTTATGTGCAAAATAAAAAGCCTGAAAATCCCCAAACTGATGTAAGATTTGGACACTTCACATTAAATACTCAAGGAAGATTTTTCCTCCTGAACCTTGACACACACTTTGCTTTCTTGCACATCCCCAAAATTCCTGTCATCTCGGGGAATGTGGATTTAAAGGCTCAGATTCAGTTGGACTGACTAATTACTTATGTTGTAATGATCAACCTGCTTAATTTATCACTTCTTTGAACATTTAATTAGCCAACAGTGCAAGACAATTAGGTTCTGAATTAGGATAAATTAAAATGCTAGCTTTGCAGCATTAAGGATATGCAAGCCACCACCAATTGCTGCTAGGAAAATATTCAACAAAGCAGATAAGAATGCAAAGATCTCAGCCAGGTTAATGATTCTGAAGTAACACAGCCTTTGAAAAACTAACTGTGAAATGTGTATGTTTCATCACATGTCAATCTGTCTATGCTGAAAGATAAAAACAAGAAGCTGCAAAAAGCAATTTCTTTGTCGTCCATCCTCAGCTCCAGTTCCCTCTCATGAGTGAGGCTCATCAAACCACCTGCGTATCCACTTCTACCCCTGGGTAACTGAGGTCCCAGTTCAACAACCCCTGTACGCATCCATTTAGGGCAAGGTCACATTTTGTTTTCCTATAAGCAAAGCACTAATTTGTATTTCTAAGTACTCTAAAACTGCTTTGGAACTGTCCCAGTATCAGGCAGTTAAATGTTCTTGAACAGATACAGAATAATAAATCTGAATATAGAGCTTTAATAGGAAAAATGAGGAGTGGAAATGGTTTAAGATTAGTAGTCAATGGAGACGCTTTTGTACAATGAGCAGAAATGCTTTCATTCTGTATGCTATCATTTGGTTTCCATGACTAAGCCATTGTAATAAACTGAAAAGGACCATGGATAATACTTTCAAAGGTGCTAAAGAATCACAGGCCTAGTTCTTGCTGGTTTTCCAAGAAAGTGTTATTCTCAGTCTTGCACCTGCAGGACATATTTAGGTGCCTTATTTGTATTTTTTCAGGATTACTACGGAAAAGACGAGACTCTTGATATCTTTGTGTATCTCAATTTCTGGGCCAAAGGCATGATAGAAAAAACTGACTGTCCAAATCCTTGGGCTGTTTTGACCTCTGAGGGTCTTTGTTCTTGAGTTATTTATTCAAATATTGACCACACTTGTTTGTAGTACAGAGATCCAGACAGTGCATGCATTTCTTTCTTACCTAATGAATATAACTGTACAAATGCAACCTCCAGTGAGATGCATATGCATTCAGAATCTCCTGAAGAGCCCTGAGAGATGCCCACATACATCAGTATCAGGCACCTATTGATATAGAAACCAGGGGTTGCAAGCAGCAATCCCAGTTTAGTTCCAAATAATTCTGACTACGCTTTTTCAATGGTGTGTTTAGTGCTAATTAGTCCATTTTGAATTGTTTGCCCAAACTACACAATAATATCACTTCATTAAAAAGGCTTCAATTAAAGAAGAGAGAAAAAAAACTTCCCATCAGAAAGATATCTGCAGACATTATACAAGCATTCTCAAATTAGAGATGAAATTACAGCTTTCCTGTTACCATGAGAACAGCAACATTTCTCACAGCCTGTTAAAATTATTAACTCAAGGAGCATATATCTTTTTAAACTTCATTATTATTTATCTGGGGTTGTAGAAGTTTTGGCTGTGCCCACACTAACCACCATTAATCACGTGTCAACTGAAGTACTGCCAGCATGGAGAGAGCCTCTACCATTTTCTGCCAACAGCTATAATTAGCTTTTATCCTTCTCTTGTCTTTTTTTGTACTAGCAATGTGTGGACATTAGAGCAGAAACCGCTATAATGAAAAAAACAGAAAAGCTTATGTCTCCAGGAATCTTACAGCCTGTGCTCTGCAGCAGCTGGCAAGTTCAGTGGTGGTCCAAGTTCAGTGGTGTGGGGAAAAGGAATAGCAATGAGGGCATCAAAACTCTTCACTGCCAGTGCAATCTCCAGGTTTCACTGATGGTACCAAGTCACCCAAGAGTTTGAGGTTGCCATAGCAATATGCAGGAGGCCAGCCTTGCTCAAGTAGGACAAGGGCTGCATGTTTTCCCTTCTGGTGGTGCTTTGATCCTCTGATGCACAGGCTGCCCTGTCCTCTCCTTCTCACCTCAGCAGCAATTGTAACAGTTTGCTTTCAACAGAGAGAGGGTGAGGAAAAGTCACTGTGAACATTTGGCTCAGTGCAAGAAAGATTAACGGCAGGAGCGAGGGTCTGAACCAGAGAGCCTGCTGTCAGCATGTGCTGTCAGCAAAGCTGGCCTGATTCAGGCTGTACTTCATGTGCTTTGCATGGCTCAGAGGAGGTGGAGGGGACATTTTGAAAATGAAGGATTCCAGCTGCCTCATCACCTGCTGACACTTGAGTCGCTGTGACTGCCTGGGCAATCCATCACCCCTCTGGCCTCCACCTAGCTGCCAGCTTTCAGGTTATTGCAGGAGAAGGCAACTCATTTGGCCAGATGTCAAAAGGGAACACAAAGTGAATTCCAGTGTGGGGTTGCACAGCTTAGAGGCGTTTCAGTCTGTCTTCATGACAGGATTATTACTAGACTCCTACTGCCATCCCAGGAAAGGACAGATAAAAGTTTTAGGATTTCAGAAGTCAAATTCACAGAATTCTTTGACAATTCTGATTCTCTCCTTTTGTTAAATTGCTGCCTAGATACATCAAAGAGGCTTCAGTGCCTTAAGATTAACTTTATTGTCTCCTTTAGTTACCAGCTGGGACTATTAGACCTGCTCAAACAAAGGCAATGGCAGAAGCCCATGAATTAACGTGTGAGCGAGCAGTGGTACACCTGGTGACAAGTTTAACAGTTTCTGTGTACACCTTGGCTCTGCATGTGGGACCACTGTACATGTGCAAGGGCTGGGCCACACACTACTGTCTTCTTGCACTCCACAAGTGCAATATGAGGTAAAAGTCATGCTGAATTCCTGTTCATTCTTGTTTTTCTGGGGGTGAAAATAATCGTTCTAAAGAGGCCTTACTCTCCCATTAACAGTTTTGAGAATACTGGTTGCTTTGTGCCTCATGTCTGTGTGGCCATGCACTTTACCAGGAGCTGAGTTGTGGGCCACGCTCGCCTTTCCTGCTTTCAGAACAATTCTTGTGCTTAGAAATCACAGATGTTAGTGCAAACCAGCTCAGGGGTGTTGCTATCTATCAGATTTTTGGTTACTTGTAAACCCAGAATTCCTTTTTTAGACTCATACTCAGTGCTGCCTCATCTTCTTAAAGACCCTAAAGCTTTTGTGATCACTAGCCACTTACTATTTACAAAAACAGAAGTAGGATGATCAAGATATGTTCCTGCTAACTATAAGGATAAGATAAAGGAGGAATATCTCAATAGATGAAAATAGTTTTGAAGATAAGGAATGCCCATGAATTCTGGGGAAAATAATAAGATTCCAGAGATAAAGCAAACCATAACAATCTTTATGATAATAGGAGAAGAGCACATTAAGAATTTTATTAGCAAGAACTACAAAAATTAGCTTTCTCCATTTTCATTTTAGAACCAGTGAACATTTTGTTTCCATAATAAAAACAGCAATGAAAAGAAAATTGGACACAGGGCATTACACTTCTTCCTCTGCAGGCAAAGATGATTTCTTCTCTCTCAGAAGACTAATACGGACAGCCAAGGCTTTAACTCTGGGGGACATGGTGCCTGTCACAGGCCTGTCATCTAACCCACAGCTCCCTCCACTGCAGAGCCCAGACTGCATTTGAAGCGCATGACTTTGGGAGAGTCCCACCTTCTCAGCTAGTCACATCAGGGACAGGAATCATCAGTACCCTGATGGATGAAGGGGAAAGTTTTCCTTAATTCATTTCTGTGCGTTGGCTACATAGGAACTCAGAGCAGGAGACTGTATCTCCATGGTGCTACAATGCAGGACCTCCCTGCAGATGCTGACACTGCCTGGCCTGAGCAGGCGAAGAAGCACCGTACAATAACAGAGAGTACACTGAGATGAGGAAGAAAAGTATCTGTGCTGCTCTGAAACTGCAATGAGAGAGTTTTTATGGCCTCCTCCCTGCCTGCTTTAATAATCAGGTAAGGACTTTTGGATTGCAGAGGACCTACTAGTGGCAGAAAGACTCTGTGGATAAAACTCAAGAGAGTAGAAAATTCCTACAGACAGAGCTGCTGGTACACCCGCAGTGAGCAGGAATCAGCTGGAAACAGCTTTCAGCGTGTTCCTGAAGCAGAGTGAAGAAACTCTGCTCAGCTTGACTGAGTAACAGGTCCAGTCTAAAGCACCAGTGTCTTTAGCACTTCAGGTTGTGACTCAGTTACTAGAGCTGTTTTATTAATCTCTGGCAGAAAAGTGTAAATAGCACATAGTGTTTGGTGCAAGAACAGCATCGTCAGCCAGCAGAAACTGAGAGAATTTATAAACTGACTGTCAGTCCAATGTTAGCTTGAATTCAGACTCCTGAGATTTTGCAGTGTGACAGCCACTAGACCACCAGGAATCGCAAGGCTGTAGCTGTGACATGCTTCAGGCTTGGAGATTCCTGCATCTTTAGCTTTTCTAAAACACTTTTCACCAGTCCACCTCAGCTACATCATCCTTTCTTAGCAACATCCTAGAGATACAGGACTTCAAATTAATGAATGCCTCATTGCTAAAGCCCAAATTGGGCTCAGGCTGGCTACTGAAGCCTCACTCTCTGGGATCTTTGCTCACATCTCAATAAAATGTGCATTGCAGTTTAAGAACAAAATGCAACCCTGTCTTGTAATGATCGTTATGCTGCATTTTGAAGCCCATTTGTCACTTCTCAGAAGCCATTTCTAATATCATAACTTTGTATGCTTATTCACTGTAAAAAAAAAAAAAAGCTGTTTCCAACATCCAATCCTGAAAAAGTAGATTGTGTTCAGTGATTGCTCCAATTGCATTGCCAATGAGTTGAAACACTTTTTGCTAGGGCCATTAAGCAGACTAGGGGAACATTCATGTATGTTTAATGCTCAGGAAATCAGTACAATTGAATTCCAAGGATCAGAGAGAAAACAAGAAAAATTAGAAAGGTTGATGGAATGAGCAGGGCAAAACACATTGCTAGAGAACCTCAGCTTGAAAAACCTGCCTTTGGAATTTTTTGCAAGCTTGTATTGTAGGAGACTTGTCCTGGATCAGTTTAGCCACTCAGTCACCTTGGTATAAGCACTAGCTTTAAATCAGGAGACTGAATCCCAGAGCCATCACAACTCCTGCAAAGATGAATCAACCAATCCAACAAATTTAAGACTTCATGTTAACTCTATTCCGGATTAATAACACTGAAAAGTTAAATGAACACAGCTACACTGCAGAGGCCCAGTCACTGGCCAGGTTCAGACAGAATTTGCATTATTGGTTTAGATGCAGAAGCTACTTAATGTTGTTGTAAATACTCTGAGCTGGTATTGGACTAAGTCAGTTGATAAAGACTGGCTTCATGTTCAAAGGTGGACACTGAATTCTGTGCGTTTCTGCCGTGGGGCACGAGACAAACTGATTGACTTCTAGGCCATTACAGGACTATCCTGCCAATACTCCCTCCCCTTCATTACTTTCCTTCCTTTCCAAGCATGGATAAAGACTTAACATCCATTTTCCTAGTAACACCAGCTGTGGTAATTTATCCCAGGGAGGGATGTCCCCCTTCAAGTATTCCTGCCAACATCTCTTGCTGCTTCAGCACTATGCATTGGGTAAAAGCCAGTGAATTTCTTTTCAGGTCACTCTATGACATCCATGAGAAGCAATGCGTACTCGCCCCGCTGCTGTGCCTCCAAACCCAACCCACAGCAC
This sequence comes from Pterocles orientalis, assembly GCA_011057875.1. NCBI lineage: Eukaryota > Metazoa > Chordata > Aves > Pterocliformes > Pteroclidae > Pterocles > Pterocles orientalis. Next base: position 289,031 of record WKFP01014351.1, on the reverse strand, counting down.
AGAAGGATATCTCGTGGTAAGCAGGAAGCCTTGCATCCCCTCTTCTCTTTTCAGAGCCTCCTCCGTTTTAAAGAAGTGACAGGTTTGACATACATGGCTCCCATCCCTTTGAACCATTAAACTGCTATGGATCTAGTTTATTGCCCTTGATTATGAGTCCTCTCTCTTCACTGAGCTGTAAATAAAGGCTTTTGACTTTAAACACAGCTCAGATATGTCATGATTGAAAACAGCCTGCTGCTCTCTCAACATGTTTATCTAATGTCTGCAGGAGTAAGAACAGGGAGCAGGGGAGCAGATGGTGCAGCTATCTCAGTGCAGAGAGTACAGTCTATGTATGCAATATGTAGATATCCAGTATTTTCTAATGCAACGCTATAATTATTGTGGAGAGGATTTTATTTTTAAACTGCAGCTTAAATAAAACGATTGCTTCAGACCACACAGGCTCAAGTGCTGCTGGAATGAGAGCAAGCCTTTTCTCCAGACAGGAGGGAGAATCCCAAATACACAGCCTAAGGTGAGCAGGAATGTGGGACAAAGTAGCAGATCCATAAGCTGCTGAGGGGAAAAGGGATTTCTACTATAACCTGTGACTGAAGAGTCTCCTCAAGAAAAATTTTCCTCCTCCTCTTTAGAAACAGATCGGAGTGGTGGGAGAGGGCTAAGGTGCTTTGAGAAGAGTATAGTTGAAACTGCTTAAAGCAGGGAAGAAGTGTAAAGGGAAACTGCAAAACTAATGAGGAAAACAACTGAAAACAAGTAGGGGAGGAGAACTGGTGCAAGTCAAGGTCAGACCTACCTGCGTAAACTACTCTGACCAGATGGTGAACAACTAGTAACCAGCTATTCTTCCGTCATCCAAGTATTTGCCTCTTTCCCCTCACATCTCATGCATTATTCAGTAGGAGCAGAGTTATGAAGACCTAATTAATTATTTCAATTAAGTTAAATTTTTTTTTTACTTAAGTAAAGTGCAGTATTTTGGACTAGTTCAATAAATAACCTGTGTCAGTTATCTCCCCCTCTCTCACAGAATCTCTGAAAAACTAAATAGAGCATGCTGAAATTGGTTTCATGAAAAGGTTTCCTTCAGAAGTTATCTCAGTAAGTAAGACAGTAGCACAAGGAGGTGCATCCCTTTGAAATTTTGGTACAGAAGAGACAGAGTCAGGGAATAAGGGAGGAAATAAAAGGTTGGGCTATTTTTCAGTCCTCCCAATTTAGAGTAGAGGGAGTGAAAGCACCAGCTGATGTGTCTGGGCAGGACTGTGCATGGTGCTGTACAGGGAAGTAAAACAGGCTGCCCTTGCTCCAAATGGCTCAGCCCCAAAAGCCATCCTGTGTAGTCAGGAGGCCCCTGGGTAGACAGGGCTCCACAACACCCCATATGTTAGTGATCCACCAAAGCAGTCAAGGGCTAGGGCCTGCATTTAGGCAAGAAACCACCAAAACAGCAGAATGAGTAATGGAATTTAAGAACTGTCACACAACAAAGGAGTCGCAGTGATGTCCTCCAACACTTAGTCCTGCCAGGCAATCAGAAAGCATTTTCTTTCTTCAGTGATCTGAAGCTTTTGAAATGAATATACACTTCCTACTTCCCCCTCCTTCCTGAGATAACAGCAACAGAATACTTAGTGATAATCAGTACCATTGCTAATTTTGCATGGTCTTCAGTAATTTGCTTTCCCCATGTCCTCATTTTCCCCATTTGTATAGTACAGCTTGTACCTACATCATAAGAGCTTTAAAAGGAAAAAGGGATTTATATTAAGCATGATTCTAATCTCTTTTGCAGCATATATAAATAACTTCTGCACTGAAAATTCAGCCCCGTATTCTGGCATATTTAGATCAACAGATTTTTTTTTTTAAATAAAAAAGCCTAAAAAAACACAGAACATTTGAAAATAAGTGACTGGCTAAAGCAGTCTGTTTTCTAACAGAAAATATTTGCAAGTGCAAAAAGACTTTACAATCACAAGCTGCACATAACACAGCAGAGATCTATTAAAAAACAATGGTAAGGAGATGCCAAGATTTTATTATTCTTTTATTCCTTGCATGTTCTTGTAATGTTGGAAAGCCAAAGCGCTGAGAAAAGGGAGCAGAAGGGGAGCGCTCTGTTGGGACTTGCCAGTGGATAGAGAGGAGAACTGTCCCATGGTAGCTAGCAGCCCAGTAGGGGCAAGTGAGGAAGGGTACTTGGCTGCATCGCTCAGGTCTCATCTGCATGAAAGCAGCTGTGGTATTTTTATTAAAATTGTATATTCTCTGCAACTGTAACATAGTGTTTGCACTGGTGCTTGGGAATATCTGGAAAGGAGAACTAAGTTTATGTTATCTGCCTAGCATGGCCACTGTCAGAGACTGCAAACTGCAGGCATACTGTGCAAGAAACCTATAAAGAACTAATTTATTTTGGTTATAGGGACTTAAGGAAGAACTTTTAGGCTTCTGCTACCTTTCCAAAAGAGCTAAAACATCAGCAGAAGCTGCAGCAAAAAAACATCTTCTCCATCAGTTGCAAGCTTGATGCTATCATAGCTTCTGTAGCAGTAACAGTCTCCAGCAAGCTGAGGCTGGGGATGGTGCTGAGTGCCGAGCTCCTATTCATCACAAAGCCACGACTACCTGTGGGAGAAAAAGTGCAGTCCCAGAGACTTCAAATCCCTTTAGAAGTAGGTGGTGAGTACTAGCTACTTCAGCAACCCTCCACAGCTGTGGAGAGAGACTTAGATCAAGTACATTGTCCTCTTACCCCAGGCTGTAAAAATCTTGTGTATGCTTGATCATTCAGTTACACCACACTATGAGCTCCCTTCAGTGCATTACACTGCTTTAAACCCCATGTGTAAAGTCGCTGTTTGATAGTGAGGAAGCATTATTCATTCCTGAATGTCTTGAAAATATAATTGAAGTTCCCAGGATAATGACTAGAAACTTGAGCCATTTAAATAACAGTGGCCTAATTTCCTGAGGAAAACAGCCCTTTGGGACCATGTTGTCAATCTACCTCCAAAACAAACAAACCAGACAAAACCAACCCCGCAGAAACTTATGAACCTGGTAGCCTATTTTAACAGAATTTTATACAAGATAGACAATTCAAAGATAATTACATTCCTACAAATTTTAGGGCAATTATTATCTAGCTAGAGTAGGGACCCAAATGAGCACCTCTGCTAAGGAAAAGGCACGCAGATCTCAGTTATTATGTATTCTGCTTGGAGGTCATTGTCTAGCCTCTCTTGCTCAAACGACACTTAAGGAGGCTGCAGTTACTCTGTGTGGAAAGAGAAAGAAAAAAAGGAACAAAAAGCTCAACTTCATAGGAAGCTCGACTCCATTAGCTCTGTTGCTCACAGACCAACTTGGTGTTTTTAGCTGAGACCACTAGAAATCAAAGCTTTCCTTTTTAGTGCCAGAACAAATGGTTGAAGCAGTCAAATTTCTGAAAATATTAATGGTGGCAGTAATAAAGCATATAAGGTTCACTGTCGTTTAGTTCTTGTTCCAATTAATTTTGAATAGAAAAGTGTATTTTAATAATGAAGTATTTTTAAAGTAGTTCATAGTGTTGTATTTTTATTATTATTTAGTACAATGATTCCTCTTCTCTAAACTCCTGAATCATTCAGGAAAAAACAAAAAAAGTCCACCTAGTATTTCTTCCACTGACTCCAACAATTCAGGGCTGAACTACCATATGCTTTAGAATGAGACTCAACCTGTTTATTTAAAGCCTTTGTACACAGTCAGCTGGCGAGACATGTCTGTCAATAGCAAGTAGGATGTTCTGCAGCCAGAATTCCTCCTAATACCAAAGGAAGAAGTCCAAGTCATCTGGGTGACCTCAGTGACCCCAATTAACAGCAAAGCACTAGTTCAGAGGCTTGACTGAGCTTACACTAACAACACTCTGTTCAAAGAAATGCTGAAGATTGCAGATGTTTAAAATTGTCTATGCATTTATAAAAATAAAATGACCTTTTACTGACTTTTTACAGCAAAAATAGAAATTAATCTGAAGTGTTTTTTAGAGTTTTGCTGTCCATGACTCAAAGAGAATCATGCTTCCCCTTCATGTCACAGAACAGTCTCTAACACCACCCACAGAGGAGGCCAGTGGTCCTCCCCTGCCCCATTCACCCCAAAAAAGCTGAGGAACCTGCGTCAGCCAGGCTGAAAACCACTCACACAAAACTCCCCTCCTTCAAGTACTTCTGCACTATACAAGCAAGGCCGGTTGTGTACAGCCTACTATCAGACCATTGGCATCTGAAGCTGTTGGCTTACTTTTTTTTGGTGATTTGGCCATAGTGAGTGGTAGACTGGGCACAGCTGGGAACTTTTCAAGTAGTTCTCTGTGTATTACTGCTACAGTAAACAAGTGGTTTCATTTCTCACACTAAAGCGAAGAAAAAGTAATCTATACAAGGTGATGGATGATTGTACTCAGCATTTGTAACAAGTTTTAATAAAACTGTAGGATGGTTTTTCCTCCCTACTGCATTCCAACAGCAGGTAATTTTTTAAAACCTCTTTCAGAGTCACAGATGTTATATCTTTCTCTTTAGCTTAGAGATATTCCTTTTTTTAACAAGTACTTGAAAGGCACAGAGGTTATTCCTGTTGCCCTGTCAGATGGTAAGGTAGATACATCATTCACACAACTACACACTGACTGCTATGACGAACACTGCAGCCAACCTACCACGCATCCAGGATTTCCCACACCCTGCCATCTCATGCCCTGCAGACACCTGCAGGGGCACATTTGAAGAACTTGCACTGTGCTTTGCGGGATTTTTGGACTCGAGGTTGTCTGGTTGGTGAGAGCCTGATGTGCAGCTGGACTGCGTGCTGCCATGTGGAAGGATAATGGTTTCTACGAGGTATCTGCTCTGCGGTGGATGCACAACCAGGGTGTCTGGACATGTTTCTCGGAGCTGCCCGGGATGGATGTGAAGCAGTTCTAGCCACAGGGAAGCGGAGCTACACAGCTTAAATCAATCTATAAATTGCACTCACCTGTACTGGGGCTGCATTAGGGTGTGTGTGAGGTACCCCCGCAACAGGTGCACAATTTGCTTCACGCTGTTAAATTACCTCAATAGAGGACAGAGCCCTCAGGGGGCCCACGCAAAAGGCTCCCGGTCTTTCCCCCCACCCCATGCCCACGCCCCGGGGGGAAGGCTCCGCTTCAGGGGGCGGGGGAGCGCTCCCGCGGTTTGTGAGGGGGTGGAGGGCGGCCCCGCTCACGGCTGCGCACCTGCGGCCCAAGCACGGCGGGGATAAGCGGCCATGGCGGGAGAGAGGCCCCGCTCTGGCCGTAAAGACCGACCCGCGAGGGTTAACGCGCCGCCGAGCCGCCCCTCACCTGGCAGAGGGCTTGGGGCTCTCCTCAGGGGCCGGGCGACACCGGTGCAGGAAGGCTTCGCCGGCGTCGAGAAGGCTGAGGCAGGAGGTGAGCGCGTCTCTTCTACGAGCGGGCTCTCCCCTCAGGCAGCACCTACAGTTCTGCCGCTCCCTTCCCCCGCCGGAGGTATTTGGGGCTGTTAACGCTCTCTTTCCGCTTCTTCCTGGTGCGGATACCCCACTCGAGGCCGGGTGAGGGTGGAGGGGGCTCGGGCTGGCGGGAGCCAGCGGCGTCTCGGTCATCCCCAGGGCATCGTCCGCGGCGGCGGGGCTGTGAGGAGGCGCGGCGCCTCGGCGGGCGGGAAGGGCTGCGGCCGCGTGCGCAGGGCCGGCGGTGTGTCAGCGTCGCGGCGGGAATCGCGCGCCGTGCTCTGCCGCGGGCGTGAGGAGAAAGGGGGGGAACGGGGAGCGCGGCGTGCCCCGGGGGGACAAACGTGCGGGGTTGTGCGTGATGGTGAAAGAATGGAGCGTGGGGCAGTGAAAGGAAGCCCATAAACCCAAGGTTTGTTTAAAAAAAAAGACAAAACCCAAAACAACCCCAAAACCAACCAAAAAACCCAACAAAACAAAAAAAACCGACAAAAAAATGCTCTGTGCCACACAAACTCAAATTTAAAAGCACCGTGATATAAAGTATCAAAAACTCCAATAATTTGTGGAAGAAACGTATTTAACCAACAGCTTCATCCAGGTCCTGGTGCTGGGGGGAGCCTTTGTCCCAGAGCAGCGCTGTGGGGGGGCCTTGGGGGTTCCCAGGGCACACAGCTCATAAGGGTGTTGTAATTCCCCGCAGTGAGGTGGGTTTGGGCTGGGTGTTAGTCACTAGGAGGTTCAAACGTAGCTCTGAAGGCAGGAGGGCTGGGCAGCTGCGTGGCACTGCGGTCTGTGCCGGGTGGGAAGGTGAGCGCACGGCAGCCCCGGTGTGCCCCCACCCCCGGCTGGACCATGCCGAGGAGTTTCCTAGAGAACAGGCCGCAGTTGTAATTATGTGAAACAGCCACCTTGAACTTCCTGGTAAGGGAAAGAGAATAAATTAAGCAGCTCATAGGTGAGGGGGGGGAGGAAGGAGCTTTACCAATTCTGTAGCACCACTGACTAAGTGCTGATTTACAGTAATTCCTTTCATTTCTTTTCTAATTAAACATTTCCTGAAGGATCAGGCCTGTCAATGTGATCTGAGGCCTATAGCCTGAAGTGTAAAGTGAGGCAAATTGCCTGACTTACTTGCGATGATAGAGTCATTTCGGAAGGAGATTGAAAATCAATACTTGTCATCCCTGTGCTGTGCTCTTTATCCAGAGGGGCAATTTGTGAGTGTAATCTCTCTGAGTGGAGGGGGAGCGTCCAAAGTTACAGTGCTAGTCATGCAGAGTGAAATGACAGAATATAAAATAAAGGCTTATTGCCATTTTATTCATATTAATGTCAAGGAAGCTTATGAATAAGCACAACATTTTAATTCAGTGCTGTGCAGTCAGGCCGCTTGCTGCAGTTTTTGGCTTAAGCTGCAGTCAACATTAAGGGTACCAGTGTTGGACATAATTTCCCCATTGACAGTGTCTGTGTGCATCTGCTTTCAGCAAGGCAAACAAGGGCTAAAAAAAAAAAAAAAGAAATGGATCGACCCCACGTATGCTGAGAAAACAGCAAACAAGCTCTCGGTGATGGTGGGGCTTAGTCAAGCTCCAAGAGGATGGCAGTGCAGAGTGCAGATGCAATCACAGAGGACAAGAGGCACTCAAGTCCCGGTGCTTTTCTCAAATGAGAGTACTCGAGGGTGGAAGACTGACAGCTCTGGCTTACTCCAAGCATAATACAGTCAGGTGCCCTGTTAGTTGCTCCTTGCAACTCTAGCAGCTCACTTTAATCTGCACGGTTAACTATGAACAGTTTTCCTCCTGAGTCTCGCCTGAACTGAATTTGCCTGTTAGACGATTAGTGGGACAAATTAGTTAGGACAAATTAGACAGGGATAAATGGGCCTCAGTTGCTGTACTCACTTTACCTCTTCACTGCATCAGAGCTAGAGAAGTGAGCTGTAATTCTGGTTAGCATCACTACTTCTGTGCTGTTACTCATCTAAAGTATTCTCTCATGCTGAAAAAAAAACCTGTGATGTCATAAAATATAATGATGTTTCTCTTTCTGGAAATGATTTTAAAAAAAAAAGACTGACACAATTATTTAAAAAAAAAAAGAATGGTGTTATTTTGAAGAGACCTCTACTCTCCTCAGGGCTCTATGTCCCTCTCAAGATAGCGATTATAAAATTATAAGGGTTATGAAACTGACCTAAAGCCTTCCTGTGGCAGACCTATGCCTGAGAATTATCCTATGGAGAATATGGGTTTCCTATGGATGTGTGTTTTACTTTTCTGGCTCAGAGTGAATTTTAAATAGCTGTGTTTGAACTTTTTTCCTGAGTGTGGGTTCAGTTCATTTGCACCCTACCCAAGGTCAAGAGGTAGGGTGGACAAACAGAAAACAAACACACTTCCTACAACATCACCTGCCAGAACTCCTAGATCACATTATAATTATTTTTATTAAACAATGAAAAGGTTTCATTGCAACTGACTTTCCATATAAAAAAAGTGATGCTTCAGTAACCAGACCTGTTGACAGAAGCAGGTATTTGGAAATGGCGTGACTTGCTGAAGTTGTTTTAAAGCACAGTCTCACGAGATTCCCAAACCTTACCTACTTGGGTGGGAGGAGTAGGAAAGCTCCGTGATATGGTGCTGTATCCCCCTCCTAGCCCACCCGAAAGCACTTGGCATGTCATGTTTCCTGCAGATGGACCACAAATGGCACATGTACAGCTGATACGCTCCGGCACTCGGGGAATGAGATTGCATTTGCCAGTTAGCTTGCCAGCCAGAAGCCAGATTTAATTTGGAAGAGAATGGTCCACAGTTGTTGCAGAAATAGCAAAGAGCAGATTTTTAATCATCCTCTGTTCCTCCCTGTTCAGTCTCATCCCCTAATTGGTAAATGAGAGGCCCAATCAGCTCAAATAAGGGGAAAAATGTGTCACAAGCAGCCAGTGAGACAGAAAACAGAGGTACCCACTCCTTGATATCATGATCTTGCAGCTGTTTACAAGTCAGATTTAGCTAATTAGAGGGTCCCAGGGAGCAATTAGTCTCTCTTTCTAGGTTCTGTGTGTAAATTCTAGTAGAAAATAGCTCTTTTCTGCTTGCTGCCCTGATTATTTTTGCATGCTGTTAACTATTTGCCATTTTATCCACCAGAAGGGACACACAGTGTCATTTTATGTTTGTGGATAAACATAGATAGACTGATCAGAAATTAAAACATTTTTAACTGAGTGTAGTAAAGTGCTTGGAAGAAGTAAATGTCACATTATTTTCTGTGTTTATTAATCATGGTGTATTTCTTCTTTGTAGCGTACTTTCCTTCAGTCTGAATTATTTTTTGAAGCCGTGATCCTTAAAAATGAATAAAGACTGCCTCAGCCTCTAGACTTTCAGATGCTTGAGCGGGGCTTATTTTCAGCTGACAGCAACTCAGCATTTGGCCTTTCAAGGTACCTGAATCTAGGAAACTTGAAATTGCATGTCACTTAAGGAAGGAATGGCTGGCTTGATTGTGCATGATTGTTCTTTGTAAGAAGAACATCTGCTTTGGATAGTGCCCTTCCATTCCTGGGACAGGGCACCCTGCTCTGGGAGGGATGGGATGGCAGACTATAGCCCTGAATATGTAACAGTTTTCATGTTCTTGAGCATCAGTGTTTAGATCTGTTTCTTGTAGACTGATCTGCTGAAGGTCTTGCTTTGCAGCTCGTGATTGAGCCCCAAGCGTGTTGCACATGTTGAACCATGGTGCCCTGCTGCCTGCACGTGATTTAAATAAACTGATTCCTATAAGCTTTAGTCTGTAATGTACTGCCTTCTGCATCTCTGCTACACAGGCTCCCATCCCGTGGGCCTGAGTTGTCTCCTTGGTGATTTCTGTTACTACAGGATTATCTGTGGGACTGGGTAGCTGGAAAATATGTTAGACCTGTAATCTCAGCTGTTCTAAGGACTTCTTTATATATAGTTCTTGTTGCCTTCACTTATTATTCTGTTATCTGCCAGCTGCACTTACAAACATGCATTTTACAAGCTGCTGTGTGTTCTCGTGTTTCTTTATGCTGCTTTTTAAGTGGGTTCTCATTGTCTTTAGTCTGTTAGGCTCTCTGGAGCTTTAGTGTTGGATTTGTAGAAGAAATACAATGATGCCCTGAAGGCCTTTGAGCATGTCAAATACAGCCCTGGGAGGTCACTGACCTGGGCCTGTGGTCATCCGTTTTCTCTTGGAAAATGCCAGACTTACAAAATCCATCAGTAAATGCAGAATAGAAGAGACTATTTCAGTTGGAAGGGACCCACAACTGCCTGACCAGTTCAGGGCTGACCAAGTCAAAGTGTGTTACTAAGGGCATTGTCCAAGTGCCTCTTTAACACTGACAGCCTCAGGGCATCGCTCACCTCTCTGGGAAGCCTGTTCCAGTGTTTGACCAAGTATGTCCTTGTTGAAACCAGCCACCGTGGTACGCTGCCCAGGAATGTCAGAGAGGAGGATTAGTGGCTGTCCCTGCTGTACTAATCCAAAGGGGGACAATACTCCAATGGCAGCTCGGGAAACTACCTGGAGCAAATTACGACATAAGTGACTTGAATTGCACTTTGGAGACGCAGTAAGCGTGGAAACCTGAGGGAGAAACTATTTCTCAACTTTGAGTGCCAGCCTGATGGTTAAAAATTCTTCATTAATACTTTGTATACAGCGCTCAGACTCTTAACACATCAAGCTCTTTTGGGGGTAAACAAATGCACTGAGTATTAATAACAGAGAAGTAAGGGAGTGGTTTTTAGGTCAGCAGAGCCAGGTGCATGGGCTCTGATGGATTTATGCTGCTGCTCCAAGCCAGCATTTCTTACCCAGTAAAAGGATAGTTTGGTTTTGGCTGGTCTCTGTACTCACTTGTGCCTTGCTAAGTATTTCAGTTTAAGACTGGTATATTAACCTGTGATTCAATTAGGGCAGCCTCCAGTACAGATGTGGTTATACTGGTATAAAAGTACTTGGTCTCTTTAAAGCTGCAATGGTGTACTGGTAACCACATTAGGAAGACAAACTGTTCATCTCTGAAGTGGTATAGCTGTACAAATGTGTGTGCCACAATTCAGAGCACACTGGAATTCCATTAAAACATAAGCTCAATACTCTATAGCCAACAGGAAAGCAAATAATAACACAAAAAAGAGAGTTTTTAGGAAAGGAATAGCTGGAGAATGAAGTTATATAATTTAAAAAAGGAGTAACTGTTCAAGACAAAGAGAAGTGTTAGTAGGTCTGTGAAATTCTATTTGCAGCAAGAGTGTGTGGGACCCAGAGAGCCTGCATAGCATTTGGAGAAGGGATCTGTTGAGTGTTACTAGATAGACAAGTAATGTCAGACTCTATAAATTTTTTGAGTTGAAAAGGGTCAGAGGCTGTGAGAGTAGCTGGGAAGTGCCATATACATTTGCAGAGTTCCTGTTCATCTCTCTGTGTCAACGTACAGCCCCTGTTGAAGAGAGGCTGCTTGACTAGATGGACCAGGTACAGCTGCTTGCTTGTTCTTAGCTGGCTTAATCAGAGTACTAATGCATAAGCAAACACGCCAGACAGAAGTGGTTGTTAATGCTCACCAGTGTATACTGTAGGCACTTCTCTGACAAGTGTAGCTCGGTTTTAATTGCTTATAATAATGCTCATTGTAGAAAGTGGTGTCAGATCTTTACTGAGAATTAGACACTAACTTTTTGTTTGCACAAATAATAGGGTATTTGCAGAGTACAGATCTGTGTAGTAGTGATTTTTTTTTTTTGTAAAATTGTTTCTCTTTTTGGAGAGAGATGTAGAATAAGATAAATGACTCTGCAGACTGTGAATGTATTGTAATATTCTTTTCTGTAAACTGCTGCTAATTTTTTTCCTGCTTAATTATTTCCCAAATTCCTGTCATTTGTTCCTCCTATATCGTAATTATTTCTTATACAATTAAATCTGTTTACACAATTTGCACATAGTAATTTTCAGTTAAAGGTATCAATGAAAAGGTGGTTAGAACATTTCCATGTTTGATCTTATGCAGGGGTTTTTGTACCAAGTCATACATGGTATGGTACCTCTGTTACAGGCACAGGCTGGCTGAGCCTCGCCAGAGCCTGGAGGAGTGTTCGGAGCTCCGTGCACTTGCTGACACCACAGCAGCCCAGACAGCCGGCACAGGAGGGGGGCAGCCCTTCTGGGGTCCCAGCTGAGTCACAGCATGGGAGACCAGGTGTAGCTGAGGCTTGATGTGCTGCTGGGGGCTGTGCTGCTTCTGGACTTGTCTGTGGGCTCAGATCAGGGTTTGACTTCTGCCAGGGAAGGTTTTCATACTAAACCATCACCTAGTTCAAGCTCCTTGGGCCTGAAGCAAGACAAGGAAAGACCAAAGGTGTGCCTGGTGTCTGAGGTGGCTCCCACATGCCAGTGACAGTCCAGCCAGTAAAGATGACAGAGTCGGGGTGTCCCAGAGGCTGGGTCTCCATCCTGTGCTAGTGATGAGGAGATGAACTCTGCAGATGTCCTGTGTGACCCTGCGCTGGTCACTACAGCGTGCCAAGGCCATGCCTCCCCAGCTTGGCTTCTTGCTGTGCAGCGATCTGCCACGATGTGATTCAGCCGCGCAGTCTTCTTGGGGTGTGGAGCTTTCCACAAGCACAAGCCCATGCTAATTAAGCAGGATGCTTACTTTTGTAATGAATTTGTAGTTAAAGGTGAATTATCCCAAATCTGGTAAAACCTCTAATGTGTTTGACTATTTTAGAGTCAGTTAAAATAAACAAACACTGAAGCTAATGTTCCCAGCAATCTGGAGGGAATTAAGAGCACACTGCAAAGGGTGTTTAAATTACTTTTAAAATTCTAATTAGCCCATGAACAGCAGTGAGTCTGGGACAAATTGCCTGGCTTCAAAACAAGACAATCAAAAAATGACCTCAAAGGAAAGCAAAGGGTAGAGGATGGCTGCCATGGAATAAATTAAAATTACCCCATCCATTTGTTTAAGTAATGGCCTATTTTGGGGCTTGTGCTACATTGTCCCACATTTACAATGCTCTGGGAGATCAAGAGGCAGAGGAGAAGCTTCAGTGTGATAGGAAAGGAATTTTTGCCTACTAAAAATGATGACAGTAACATCCCAGATGCTTAGTTCCAATGAAATTAGCTGGAAACTAGTTTGGGGTGGTTGCAGTTGAAATAATAAAAACAATTGTTTTGCCTTAGACTCCACCTTTCCCACAATTATTTCACTTCCCATATTCATATATAAGCTAAAAGGAATTTGACTGGAAGCTTTTGTGGCTTTATAAATAAACTGTTGCCCTAAACATTTGGATTCCAAAGGCTTTTTGTACTCTTGATATTTTTCTTTATTGTGGCTGTATCAGCATGTGGTATAATGCTCTGCCCTGCAGCGTGATCCCTCACTCTGGAATTGTGCCTGGTGCCAAGATCCGAGATCTGGTTAGGAAAAAATTTCAACGGGCAGATTTTATTTGTCAATATTTGTTACTGTTGCCCTTTCAGAGACTGTCTGCCTATGTTATAGAAAACTGAACCAAAGGAGTATCAGGTTTGTGCCATAAAACTTGGATAGGAATGCTGATTTTTTACAGTCTTTGCAATGGCACAAGTTTTTTCCTGGTGAATAGCTGTGACCCTCCTGTGATGAACAATGGGAAAGGCACAAGTTTGCCTTAGATTTCCTGGGATTTTCTGTGTGCTTGTTTCCCTGTACTAGTGTGAGACCTGAGTCATTCTCCTGAATCAGGAGAACTAGAAGTACTACATTCTCTGTGTTGTCTAATATAAAATTTTTGAAGTTGCCTTTCAGTCCTCTGTTCATGAGGAAGCATCAGGAGATAGTAAAGGTAAAAAAAAGCTGTTACTTCCTTTCTATGCCGCTAACTTCTGTTTAGTTAATAGAAGCCCTTGATTTGTTACATCTGACTCTTGGCACCACTGGTCTAAGTTTGGTTCAGGGATTTTGACCCTTTAAGTGAAAAAGAAGAAAAACATGGGCATGACTGTGATTCCCGCATCTTTCTTATGCGGTAATCACCGTCACAGAGGACTTCCATCCATCGTTCAGCTCTGCATAGGGCCGTGTTTGGTATGTAGTGTGACATGAGGGTGTTGTGGAACCTGATTTAGGATCCTGTCAGCGACGCCAGTTTGTCACGGAAATGAGTGGTTTGGATCACTTACAGAATCACCATCAAAGATATTAGCAAAAGTGATTTTAATAGGAATTTGTAAAAGTGTGACTTTACAAAGCTTGATGGCACAGTTTGCACTGTTACTTACTATATGGAAGAAACATACAAAGGAAAATCAAGTTAGAAATGAGGTAGAGTGATTTACAAATGGACCAGAGGTGCAAAAGGCTAAGGGAGATCCTCCTGCTGAGTCACGGGGTTCAGAGTGCACCCCATTGCTTTCTAAACTCCTTATGGAGTGGTGTGGCCGAGTCCAATCCTAGTCCCAGACTTGGTTGACGGTTAATGCCTAATGGCATTATTTCTACCAAATTCCAATAATTAACATTAACTCCTTTCATTAGTAACGTTTCATTGACATTGATTCAGCATGCTGTCAGTAACTTACCGAGCATCTGTAGCAAGTAAGGGATCTCTCTGGCTTAGGTGAGGAAGAATTTCTTGGTCTCAGGAAAGGAATCTCAAAACTTGAGAGGTGTTCTTCCTCAAGGGTTTGTACCTGGTGTACAGTTCAACTGCAATTCAGGAAGAGCTTGACTTGAGCTCTTACATAGATCTGCCATAGGTAAAAAGTCTTTCTTCCTTCAAGGAGTAACCCTTAGAGGTGTCCCAGCTCAGGAGGAGATCACCACCATGCAGCCGTGCTGCCTAGCAGGGAGAGCTCAGAGAAGGCTCTCTTGGGCTGTTGTATTTATGGGATAAAGTGGTTGGCTTGTAGTCAAATTACATATGATGAAAAAGGTATGCATGAGACTCCTTGTTACCCACAATGTCCTTTGTTCTTTGGCAAATGAGCCTTGGAAAAGCCACCTGCTTTTTGTGTGTGTGATCGGTGTTCGGTGTTCCACACTCATGCATTGATGCTCACTGTGCCACTCTGCTCCTTTGTGGGTTTTCAGAGAACAGATTGAAACTAGAGGAGTTCTTGGCCTGGCTACGGCTCAGGCTTCTACCTCCTTTGGAGCCTGTACCAAACTACTGCTAGTTTGGTTAACAGGTTCAAGTGCATCCGTCACAGTGAATGTCACTAATATATTTGTTCCTCCAATGTGTGAACATTTGGTTCCACTGGAGTCTGCTTTCGCTGGTAATGCACCTAATTTTTCTTGCAGACTGTTCAAATCCAAAAAAGACAGGAATGTGACACAAGATCTCTGTGGATCTTGAGAGAACATATACAGCATAGATAATACCTGAATTAAATCTAAGTTAAGGAAGGTTTTGGTTTCTTTCCAAAGTTGTCTTCACTTCAGCCTGTTAATTTTGAGTATCGTAGATCTCAGATGTGGAAACACTTGGGTCCCTTTGTTGGGTTTTCCAGATGTGGACCATTAGGTCCTGACTATTGGAAGTTCTCACAGGACCTGAGAAATTGCCTTTCCTATCTCAAACCACCATACCTGAACCACTGCATCTTCATTAAATGTCCTAGTAGTTCCTCTTCCAAACCACACGTTTGTGTTTTTTGATTCAGGTGTTTCAAAGCTCTTTCCAAAGAAGTGGGCCATTAGCTTTCCCATTTCATGAGGCAACATTTCGAAGAAATGAGATTAAAATATTCTGCCTGTTGAGTGATCAGACTGTCTGAATGTTTCTAGGTTTCCTGTAATAGTCATTAATGTAAATTAGCTATATATTTCATTAACTAAGCCAAAACTTACACTCTGGCTGAATGCTAAAAAAGAAAAAAGCTGTCTGAATTAGATCAAAGAAATTAAAGTAAGAGCCATTCAATGGTACCAGTTAATGAACTGTAACTGAAAAAAAAAGTCTCCTTCCAGTAGCAAAACAGTAAGAGAGAATCAGTTTGTTTTGTAAATGCTCTGAACACACCATTTTCATTACCTTCCACCACTGAATTATCTAAACATCCCTAAGGACCTTGCCTGCGTATTTGCCAGGCTGTGTAGCCAGAGTGCATTTCAGCACTGTTGTTGACTCTGACTTTGATTTCCAGGTCCTTGAAACATTACAAGGAGAGCCACAGGGGGGAAGACCTCATATCTGGCTCTAAATATACCTCTGCTCTAATATACTTAGTTGTATCTCCACAGTTTTATTGCGTTCTCACTACCAGACTCAGCCATTCCCTCGGTGGCTGCACATCACCAAAAGATTTTGATCTACAGGTCCTTCCCTCTGAGTCTGGTTTGATTCAGCCACTGCAGAAGCAGCTCAGGCTGTAACTGGGGTTGAGCAATGCAGGAGCTTGCAGGAAAGATGGAGAAGGACCCTTGGTCAGGGAGTGTAGTGATAGGACAAGGGGTAATGGGTATAAGCTAAAAGAGGGTAAATTTAGACTAGACATTAGGAAGAAATTTTTCACTATGAGGGTGGTGAGACACTGGAACAGGTTGCCCAGGGAGGTTGTGGATGCCCCATCCCTGGAGGGGTTCAAGGCCAGGCTGAATGAGGCTTTGGGCAACCTGGGCTAGTGGGAGGTGTCCCTGCCCATGGCAGGGGGTGGAACTGGATAATCTCGAAGGTCCCTTCCAACCCAAACCCAAATTCTGTGATTCTGTCTTTCCTCCAGGCGGAGTCCAGATTGAATCCAGCCTGTATGCTCAACCCATCACTTGAGAATGCTCAAACTGTGCTTATCCTTACAAATTGCCAAACATTTTTTTTCACACATAGAACAAAGTGTTCTTAAATTTCCAGTTTCATACACTATTATTTCTAAAGGACAAAGCCCCTTCTAAAAATGTCCCTGCCATTTATTATCCTGAAAAAGTGGGGAAGCCTTTGGTAGTTGCAAGAATGCATTAAATTGTAAGTAGTCAGTACTGTCTGGGATGTAATCTATGAAGTGTTTTTATTTCTTGAAAATACCAATATGAAATCATTACAAAAATAATTTAAATTACATAACTCTCAAAAACAGTGACTGAAAAAGATTTTTTTTTTAAATGTTTTTAAATGTTCAGTGTGGTTACTAATACAAACTGAAAGTGGGATCAATGTGTGCAAGAAAGGCTATAAAGAGATATGTGTATAAAATATACCCGATTGTTTTTGTTTGCTTTGGGTTAAGATTCAGAAAGACAACGTACATTCCTTTCCAGCCATGAGAGTAGGATTTCTGTAATACTTTTAATCTTCAAAATAGGCCTTCTAACAAAGCTAGGACAGAGTCTCCCAGTCTGAATTAAATCCACGATGCTGATATGGAAAGAGATGTGAAGAGACTTACCAGAGACCATAGTGAGTCTTTGGAGGTAGAGGTGCTGCAGTGCAGGTCCTGTTTTTACATGCTGTGTGTTCCGACACTGGCTTCCACTCTC
>WKFP01014351.1:203825-269272 GCA_011057875.1 Pterocles orientalis | reverse complement strand
TGAATTATCTAAACATCCCTAAGGACCTTGCCTGCGTATTTGCCAGGCTGTGTAGCCAGAGTGCATTTCAGCACTGTTGTTGACTCTGACTTTGATTTCCAGGTCCTTGAAACATTACAAGGAGAGCCACAGGGGGGAAGACCTCATATCTGGCTCTAAATATACCTCTGCTCTAATATACTTAGTTGTATCTCCACAGTTTTATTGCGTTCTCACTACCAGACTCAGCCATTCCCTCGGTGGCTGCACATCACCAAAAGATTTTGATCTACAGGTCCTTCCCTCTGAGTCTGGTTTGATTCAGCCACTGCAGAAGCAGCTCAGGCTGTAACTGGGGTTGAGCAATGCAGGAGCTTGCAGGAAAGATGGAGAGGGACTTTTGGTCAGGGAGTGTAGTGATAGGACCAGGGGTAACGGGTTTAAGTTGAAAGAGGGGAGATTGAGATGAGATGTGAGGAAGAAATGTTTTCCTGTGAGGGGGGTGAGGCAGCGGCCCAGGTTGCCCAGAGAAGCTGTGGATGCCCCATCCCTGGAGGGGTTCAAGGCCAGGCTGGATGAGGCTTTGGGCAACCTGGGCTAGTGGGAGGTGTCCCTGCCCATGGCAGGGGGTGGAACTGGATGATCTCGAAGGTCCCTTCCAACCCAAACCCGAATTCTGTGATTCTGTCTTTCCTCCAGGCGGAGTCCAGATTGAATCCAGCCTGTATGCTCAACCCATCACTTGAGAATGCTCAAACTGTGCTTATCCTTACAAATTGCCAAACATTTTTTTTTCACACATAGAACAAAGTGTTCTTAAATTTCCAGTTTCATATGATATTATTTCTAAAGGACAAAGCCCCTTCTAAAAATGTTCCCTGCCATTTATTATCCTGAAAAAGTGGGGAAGCCTTTGGTGGTTGCAAGAATGCATTAAATTGTAAGTAGTCAGTACTGTCTGGGAAGTAATCTATGAAGTGTTTTTATTTCTTGAAAATACCAATATGAAATCATTACAAAAAGAATTTAAATTACATAACTCTCAAAAACAGTGACTGAAAAAGATTTTTTTTTAATGTTTTTAAATGTTCAGTGTGGTTACTAATACAAACTGAAAGTGGGATCAATGTGTGCAGGAAAGGCTATAAAGAGATATGTGTATAAAATATACCCGATTGTTTTTGTTTGCTTTGGGTTAAGATTCAGAAAGACAACGTACATTCCTTTCCAGCCATGAGAGTAGGATTTCTGTAATACTTTTAATCTTCGAAATAGGCCTACTAACAAAGCTAGGACAGAGTCTCCCAGTCTGAATTAAATCCATGATGCTGATATGGAAAGAGATGTGAAGAGACTTACCAGAGACCATAGTGAGTCTTTGGAGGTAGAGGTGCTGCAGTGCAGGTCCTGTTTTTACATGCTGTGTGTTCCGACACTGGCTTCCACTCTCTCAGGCTGGCAAGAGGTATTTTGGAAGATCTCATTTGGCAGGTGGTATTGATTTCTGGTGTAGAAAATTGCCAGAACAGAAAATAGTGTCTTCAGTTGACTGTCTAGCTTGGGTTCACTCGGTCTAGTGTACTTCATATTAATTTCTTCAATAGAGGAATATTTTTAAAAGAGTGTCTTGGGTCAGGGCCACCGCCACGTGGTTGCAACCCCTACCCCCCCCCAGTAAAATGGGGAAGGATAAGAAAAAAAGTGGAGCCTCATGAGTTGAGGTAACGACAGATTTTTAATAATACCACATGATGAAAGCGAAAGAAAGGAGAATGTAACAATAAGACAAGATATAGAATACAATGGAAACACCGATACAATGAAAATCTCACCACCAAGAGCTTCACAAAAAAGACACCCCTCTGCTGGCTAGCTGCTTCTTATATCCCGGGCATGACGTCAGCATGGTATCGAATATTCCTTTGGCTATGCCCACCTCCCAGCTGCTGTGAAGCATTAACCCTATCCCAGCTGGACCCAGGACAAGGAAGGAGATAGGAAAAAACAAACAAACAAAACAGGAAGTTATCTTCATGGAGCTGACTTCACCAGTTTTACCAATGCTTTCATTTCTCAGGTTCCTATACAATGAGTGGGTTTCTCTCCCAGCTGATATAAATAAAAATCTATGTTAGCAATCCTGTGATATTAAAATTACTATTTTTTTTCCTCTGCTTACAATAAATATAACTAGAAATACTCAAAATGCATCCATAACATAATAGCTCACTAAACCTTCATAGAACAGTGTCAAAATCCTGGATTATATCCCATTCTTTCCCTTCTGTCCCTCAAGCATTGAGCTCATCCTATTTCCTCACTTAGATTTTTGTCACCTTCCCCTTACAACAGAACATCAATGGTAAAACGATGATACTGGATTTCTCATATGAGAACAAGCGCGCACAATCTTGGGAAGTTCAGAGCTGAGAGGAGATTGAGTCTGAAAGCCTTTGAATTTGGATTTCTCAAGAGGCTGTTGGGTTTTATTTACATTTCCAATTTCCTGGCAGAGATGCGAGTCGGTGGTTTCTGAATTTCTCTTCAGGAACAAAACAGGAATGTAAGATATGAACTTAAAGGTATGGTGAACTGTCAGCTGCTGCCAGGAGGCAGCCTTGTGCTGATCCCCTGTGCCTGTATGCCAAGTTTCTCCCGCTCTGTGCTATACCTGAAAACACTCGGCTAGGCTTGCCAGTGGGGTTTCTTTTAAATCGGAGAATTGCCCCTCGTGCCAATCCTAGGGCTCTCTTCCAAATCCCCTCCTCAAGGCCTTGAAGAAGGATGGCCCTTCACTGTGACACAATGTCTTCTTAATTTGACATTGACAACAGTGAAAGCTGTTAAAGCGCGGGCCAGCGGAGATCTGTATAAGCTGTCCTTCCCAAAAGGTTGCTCAGTCACACCGATCTCCTCTCCTTGACCCCTGCACCATTTTTTGCCATAGAAAAGCATGGAGATGCACTTTCATCCTGTTTTATCCTTTTAATGTCAATATCCAGAAGCATTTTTTTTATCTGTAGGTCTTCCCCTTTCCCCTGTAGAAGAGAACAAAAGGGGGAAAACCCAAAGCAAACCCAGAGCTTAGCGATTTGACTTTGCATCATTACAGCAATCTCTGTGGGAGCCATTTGATAAAAAATTTAACAGCTTCATGTTCCTATATTTCCAAGACAGGTATGGGAAAGGCATTGTTAAATAATGGGCCTGTGTTTCATATGGTTTCTTCCGCAGTCTTTAATCAATAAAATGTTCTTTAGATCAATACAGATGTTATTTCGCTGCTTGGAACCACTTATAAGTATATGATGGAGGTAGTTACAGCATAGTCAGTGCATAGTGAGGATAGCTCTTGGGCATGACACAGTTATAGCTCCACTCGTACACAGCAGGTATCAATATAAAACTGGATACAGCAGCATAAAATCACAACAACCTCTCTACAAAGCAACTCTAGATAAGCTGCACTGGGGGAATGAGGGCTGAGTGTGTTTAACACTGTGTTTTGTTCCCTATCAACAATGTCAGCAAAGGAGTTTTGCAGATTTATGTTGATTATTGTATCGGCAAACTGACATAGTCCCTTGCTGAAAGGATGTTGCAAAATGTGTCTGGTGCCTGGGTAATGGAAAATATGGAGGATAACGCTAATTCTGCCAGCTCATTTCAAGTAGATGAGTTTTAAACTGCGTGTCAGGGGTAGAAGGTTTGGACATTGCTGATGACCTAGTGTGAGAGGCTATTATCACAATAACGTTGGTGCAAATAACATTTGAAGTGCTGCTGAGTGAAGGCTGGAAGATACCAGAACCCTGTTTGTAGTAATATTTTAACTCTGGGATACAGCTTGTGCCTTCAAAGTATTATACAAGCTCTGAATAATTAAGCATCTGGATTGGCAAAGTAGATATTTTGTGAACCAAGCCTCAGAGAAATGAAGCCTCAAGGTCATGGGCGGGTTTAGAGGGTTTCCAGTATCAGGTACAGGAGTTGACAGTCTGTTCGCAGAAAACCTGGCTTTTGGAAGAGGTCTGTATTCATATTGGGCAAGCCTGTGTCTATGATCTCTGCGTTGTAAACTGTGCTATAAAATCCTTGCATGCGTGAACAGCAAGATGGGGGACTAGCCTGTCTCAGCATCTTGCAAGTTCTCAAATTTGGCTGCTGCACAGGAGCGTGATGCATGAACCCAGTGGGGAGCAGTGGGCAGCGTTGTCCCACAGATGCAAGGGTCAGGCTGGGGACTGCAGCAGAGAAGAGGTGCACGGGGCTGGGTCAGGCCAGGGCTGGTCTGGAAAGCACAGGTTGTTACTGGGGTTTTGTTAGGACAGTAATTAGACATGCCAGAGTTATGCAGGAACAGTGACTGTCTTCTAAGTACTTAATTTTGCTATCAGTTTTAATTTTCCTATTAATTGCCATTAGTTAAACTGATGTAATGAGCCTAGAGAGGCAGATAAAAATGACAATGGGGTGAGGATGGATTCCGATTCCAGCTGGGAGAAGTAGCCAGCTTGTCAGAGGAGGTCTGCAAGGGCTGCAGCCTCAGTTCAGCCTCAGTTTCAGTCTCTTCCTGTTGTGTTTTGAAACCACTGAATCCCTCAGACAATTGTTCATTTTGGTGCAAACTCCACACATTCAGACTCAAATTTCCTGTTTTCAAACCCAATTAGGAGATGGTAATTACCTGCGGGACATGGGGATTTTGTTTGTCTGCAGGGGCAATGCAGATACTCTGCTTGTATCTCCCCTTCCAGTTATCAATAAAAACACTAGAGCAAAACAGTGCTTTCCTCTCGGTGTTTTCAGGCGGTGTTATGCCAAATGAAGGCAATATTACAAGATTGCATGTGTTTGGGAATAATCGTGCAAGCTATTAGTAATCATGCCTCCCTGTTCTTCAGCACTGCTCACCCCCAGCTTTTGTGGGTTTGACACACAAGCAGCTATTTGATGGTTCTCATCACTGCCTTATGGCTGGTGAAGCTGGGGTCACCCAGTCAGTTGGTGACGGAGTCAGAAGATGAATGCAAATCTCTGGAGTACCAGTACAGTGATATTGCACTTCTAGGAACTCAGCCTCTCTGAAAAACATGTCTAGAGCATATTCTCTATCCTCGTATAAAAGAACCACTCCAACTCAAGGACAGGCTGAGCAGAGGAAGCATGTTGCTAAGTAGCTGTTCAGTAAAGGAGACCTGCAGAACATGGAGAACAATGATTTCTTTTGGAAAGTGCACAGAAGAGTGGATTGGGAGCGTTTCATGACACAGACAGCACTCAGTTGCCAGCCACTCTAGTAGGTGAGAAGAGATGTTTTCAACTCTTAATGTAATTTCCAATAGGTTAGAAAAAACAGTTGGCAGCTTTTTTATCTCTGGAGAGGATTCCCTCTTCATCTTCCCCTTCGTAATGGTCCTTGCCCTGGCAAAGCTGAGAGTGTTGAGGAAGAGGATTGCTTCAAATAGACAAGTGTTTAAAGAAAAGAATGCTGGCCATCTGGCTACCTATCCATCTTAAAATAACCTCTTCCACAGTACGCTGATAAACCAGAGATTGTCAGAAACTATGCTGGTCTGAGTCCTACAAAGGAGATTAAGCATGGTAAATTGGAGCTACTGCAAACAGTCAAGGAGTTTATAAAATTTATTACTGATAAACACCATTTGGATTCATTAGTTTTGTTTTCTTCCTTTTCCTGGACTTGCAGTGAGCTTGGACTTGTGACGAGCCTGAGACAAAGGTAATCACTACTGGGACCAGAATTAATGTGAATTGAGCAAGAAAGTCACACCACCAGTCCCTGAAACAGGCCTGAATGTGTGGATGCCCCTTCACTGTTCTGTGACCGAAGTGAAAGAACATAAATAAAAACAAACAGCAAAGGACTTTGCTTAGCTGTGAGATTTCCTCTTGCTTTCAAGCATGCTGGAGATCAGAACAGCTGTTCTTGTCTAGCTCCTGATGTTAGTCCTGGGAAGAGTCAGACTCTGACCATGGGGATGAAACAGAATAGTTCAGTGTTTGGCATGGTGGCTGGGCAGAGATTCATGATGTAGGAAACTGCCCTTGCATCTGTTTTATTGGAACCTGTCTGGCCTGGTTTTGGAAGCCAATATGCAAACAGCACACATGCTTTTGGTACTTTACTGCTTAGAGCTGGTATCAACAGAAATTGGAATATAATTAGAATACAGACAATGGAGTGCCATCCTGGAGAGAACTGGGGCTGCTGTGACTCTGCTTTCTCTCTTCACACTTTTCCCAGCCTCAGCTGTGTAGTTCAGATGTACTCAAGGACGAAATCATTCTCTGCTGTTTACCTTCTCCCTTGTGTGTGTCCCGTCTGAGAGGAAGGAGAGTGAAATGGCATCTGCACAGTTCCGGGCAGTACCCTACTGGTGCAGAAGAGACCTTCTTACTCCATCTCCTCTTTGTGTCTGTAGGTCAATCATAGCCTGATCCACTGTGCATTAAGGTGCCAGCATGGCACTGAAAGGCTGATTTTGTTTTGACAAGTGAGATAAAGAAATGCAGTGAATAGCAGGAACTCTAATCCCAGACCTGATCTTGTAATAGAGCAGCTGACAAATATATCCAGAGAAAAATCACGGGTTTTGCAGCAGAAAATAGAGCAGGAGGGTGTCTTGGTATTTATGCAGTGTCCCAGCTAGACATGAGATTGCACATCGTTGTAGCAAATCCCTGAGGTGTTGGGTCCTGCATGCCATGGTGGTTGACTACAAGGAGAACAAACCTTATGCTTGGTGTGCTGCTGCGGAAACACGATACAGATCTGCGGAGGAGATTCTCAAATTGCCTGAGGCACCTCTGAGGTGCAGTAAATATGCCCTTGTCCCTTGTTTTGCAAGGAGCATGTTGCTTTTAAAGTTAAGTGCTGAGCAGAACAATACAGATACTTGCCAAAAAGCTTGAGGAAAGAATGATGAAATTGTGTGCCTTCTCTTAGGCTAAGGACTGGGCCAGGCAACCCTCCTGGTATGGACCGTGAGCAGCTCCTTCCCTGGGGGAGTTTGGAGAAGTCTGAGTAGTCACACGAATGGGGGGATCTCTCAGTTCAGAGTCTTCAGTATCCAGTAGTTATCAGCCTGACCCTACAGTACTGCCAGGTTTGAGGCTAACACAGGTGAGAGAAATTTGTGACAGTAAGGAATCAGAGCTCATTTAAACCTGCAAAGGAGTGGGTCTCTTGCTCTCTTAGGACAATCATTCTGCATGGGTGTGAGTAGGAGATGGTGTCCAACAGTCAGGTCTGCAAGAGGATCCAGGTGCTTGAACATGAAGAGGGGTTTTGTTCTTTCACGTAGAAAATACTGATGGGGATGTTAGCATTTGTGGAGAAAGGCCCAAATTCACATAAAAAATAAGGCACTTAAAAAAATCAGAGTAAACCTCTTCTCTGCTTCTTGAAGTCGTCAAGTCAACACCAGATTTTTTTTT
The DNA here is from genome assembly GCA_011057875.1 of Pterocles orientalis. Taxonomy (NCBI): domain Eukaryota; kingdom Metazoa; phylum Chordata; class Aves; order Pterocliformes; family Pteroclidae; genus Pterocles; species Pterocles orientalis. The sequence goes on along the minus strand of WKFP01014351.1, from coordinate 261,832 downwards.
GCGTTAGTCAAATGCAAGTTACTGATCTAAGCCTTGCAGTAAATGGATTCAGTGTTATGGTCTGTGTCACAAAGAAACTGAGACTAGAAAATTTCCTTTGGACCAGAATAAGAATTATGTAGCAATATTATTGATTCAGTAAGGAAGCAAGGATTAATAATTACATGTTCTTGAACAACCACCAACTGAAAGATGAATTCATCATATCTTATTTGCTACTCAGATACTAGAAATAATAAATAACAAAAAGGGCTAATGTATTAGATATCTTACTGTGGGGCATCTAATTCCTGCAGCTACCTGACTGAACGCAGTGGATGGCAAAGGCAGGCATCAGTGTGTTTTTGGGATGGCCCCTTATGCTGAATCTCAGCTGGCTGCCACTGTGGAGACGTTTTTCAGAAGCAGCCCAGTCTCAAACAGAAACAATGTCTGATTCATATGTTCAAAAGTAAATACAAAAGGTTTTTGCTTTCACCGTTGAATGCCTGCTGAACTGTTCAGTGCTCTGTTAGTCTGCTGCTACTTGTCTCCGGCTTTTGCCCCTCAGGGAAAATTTTGTGAAGGTTGGCTTGACTGGCAGCCGAAAAATGCCACAGCAGAGTGAGGAGCAAGTCAGCCTGATGCAGATGTATGTCACCTGCTCCTTACTTTATTAAAAAAAGTGAAGTCCTGAAATTCCAAAGCATGGAAATATAATGGGATTTCTGGTGTATTTAGAGCTGCTGTGCCTCTGGGGGGCTGTGTCTAGTCCTTCATCCCAAAGGTACACCTTTTCAATAGTGGGGTTCATCCCATGTAACTACAGACAAACAAACCAAAACCATCTACATGATGTAGAGATGTCTGAAGTTACATGTGTAGGGGTTTGCAAATGAGATGGGTTGTCCTATATTCCATCAACTGTACAGTGAGGAGGGTGGCCAGCTAATATCTAGCTCTGTGCAGTATAGGAGTCAGGATTTCATCTCATCATCCTCAGCCTTCTTTTTGCCAGTGGTGAAGAGCAATGTGAGTTCAGCACAAAGATTTTCTTGTTGTTTTCATGTGGACTTTCAGGCCACTAATAAAAATGCTGCCTATGGGTTCACTGCAACACATCAACTCAGGTGGATTTCAGCAATACATTTCTATCCAAGAAATTAACTTAGAAACTCGTGCAAATATGGGAGCGTCGTGGGAGCGTCTGCTGTAGCTTGACAGCCCTGGACCTAGTCTGGTGTCTGTGATGTGATCATTGAGAGTCACGTCCACTTTGTATGTCTCAGGTTTTTTTTATTTATTTGTGAAATAGGAAGCAGCCTTTTCCTTTCAGTTAAGTGCTTTGACTTTTACAAGTGAGAAATGTTAAACAAACAGATTGAAACAGCTACAGTCATGGGAATATTTCCTTTAACTCCAGGGATATTTGGTTTATGGCCTATAACCATATTATATTCTACTGGCTCAATTAGAAAATAATGAATTAAAATGCCTCCGCTCTTTAGATTAAAATGCAGGTAAAAGGTTGAAATGTATTTGGGGGTGTTCCTCTTCAACTGCCCTGAGCATTTGCCATTTAAGTACCAATGGGAACTCTCCATCCAACAGGTCCGCTAATCTCCTTTTAATCTCATTGAGTCCTGAACGTTTTCTGGAAAACATTTTTCAGAACTAATCTGCCCAGGCAGGGCGGGGGAAATGTTAAAACACACAAAAATCTGCACAACAGGAAATAATGTTAGAAAGCTGTGAAAATAATTTATCCTTTTGAAGCGTAGTGGTTTTTAATTTTCTCATGCCCTGATCTCCCTGGCAACAATTTAAAAGTGCATAAGCATTCATGAATCAAAGCTGTTCACGTCTGCATTTTTAATTATGTGTCATTGGATTGAAACTTTCCCTTTGATCTTTGCATTTAAAGGGATTTACAATTTAATGATTACAATCCCCCTCCCCACAAACTGTATGCTTGTTATTGAGCAATGTCACAAAGGGCTGGTTTTGTTCGGGATGTTATAAGCACGGCTGAAACCTGCCTTATGCTCCGACTCATGGAGAAGATCCCTGTGTGACGGGGCTTCCCCGTGGTGGTGACTCTAGGCCTTTTGCCCTAGGCAAGACATTTAGAAACAAAGTGAGATAAAACAGAGAACAAAACCAAACTGGCTGCCCATTAAGCAGTCCTGTGCGTGGCAGCTGCCTCTCTTGCCCTGCTTCAGAGCCATACAGTGTGGGCACCATGACAAATGGAGGTACAGAGGCTCCCAGTCACTTGCTCTGAGGGCAGTTGGGAGCGGTTGATGGCTTCGAGGTGAATGGAGCAGTTTGTCCTTGCCCGCAGAAATCAAGCAAACAGAAGCACTTGAACACTTTGATTCAAGCTGGGGAAAATGCACAACTGTTCGTTGTGCTGCCTGGGGAGAATGAGCTCCAAGGAGGCTGCTCTCACCTGGGCAGAAAGCAAGACTTGGGGTTGATGCACAGGTTGAGGGTGGGGTGTCGGAGTGCCTTGGAACGAAGAGAGGGCTGGCGGTGGGATGTGGCGGGTCTGGGGTGGGGTGCAATTAGGGAGGCCAGGGGAGGGTGATGGCTATGATGGCTCTTCTGGGGGCCTACAGGAAAGCTGGGGAGGGACTTTATACAAGGGCATGCAGTGACATGACAAGAGGGAATGGATTTAAGCTGTAAGAGGGCAGATTTAGACTAGATATTAGAAATAAATTCTTTCCTGTGCGGGGGGTGAGGCAGTGGCCCAGGTTGCCCAGAGAAGCTGTGGATGCCCCATCCCTGGAGGGGTTCAAGGCCAGGCTGGATGAGGCTTTGGGCAACCTGGGCTAGTGGGAGGTGTCCCTGCCCATGGCAGGGGTGGAACTGGCTGATCTCTAAGGTCCCTTCCAACCCAAACCATCCTGTGATCCTATGATTCTGTGTAACACAGGGCTGTGGAGAAACAAGGAATGAAATCCATGCAAAGCACAGAGATGCTACAGCTGTGAATGCCATATAGGTGGTTCAAAGGAGTGGATGACCTTGATGAAGTCACTTCTTTGTTTTCTCATGAGGCTCATAAATGCCTGACTGCATCCCGTGCATGTACGGCAAGATAAACCCCTCACCACAAAAAAAGACTGTCATGCTCACCACTGGCGTTAAAAGATGTCAGCAGTTTCCCTTCAGATGTGTGCATGTGTGTGACTTGGTGCAATGCATAGCACATACTAGGTACCCTCTAATAAATTGTTCTTTCAAGGCTTTTTGCTAGATATTTAATTTTCTTGCTGAATAACAGTTTAAAGGTCACGTGGATCGGTGACACGTGCAAAATGAATGAATGTTACTTTTGGTGTGCCTGTGCAAGATTAAGGCCTCTCGCAGACTGCTTTATATGCACAGAGTTATTGTATTTTCTTGTAAAAAATCAATAAAAAAGTATTAAACTAAAAACCCTGAGCAGAATATTTTATGTCTTATTAAGCTACTTACGGGTTCAGCTAGGATAGCAAGGGTCCTATTAATCAATGCTTTAAGTTGACTCCATGGTGAGTTGATGAGTTGAAAAATTTGTTAAGATCCCTTTTTGTCTCTCTTTAGAGGGTCTTAATGTGGTAGATTTTGTGAAGTGAGCATGCATTTGTGCCATTAGCAGTAAGTTAACATTGCATGATTTAACATTAGAGACATCATTTATTGAGCTTATACTTAAAAAACAAAAGCCGGTGTTTCCACTGAAATGTGCTCTGTGATGATCCAATTTTACAACCGTTTTCTCAAATGAAAAAATTCATGGTTACACTATTGACAGCTGCTGTTAAATTGTTCCAGATGGGATTACACTAGAGGTAGACTACTCATCTGCAAAAAGGCTACAGGAAAAGATCCTAACAATTTTAGCTGTGTTACTCGGGAAACAGTTATGCCTTTTAGAGCACAGGTACTATTGGTAGTCTAGAGAAGTGCTGTACATAAAGGATAAACATGAATCAGAAATGACAGCAAGCAGGTGAGGACCAGAGAGGTAGAGAACTTGCAGAAATGGAGAAGACTTGGGGCCGAGTCATGCTTTTTTTTTTTTTTTTTGACTGAATGAAAATATTTGTAAGGCACAAGTGAGTAGCAGGAGCAGTGGCTGGGTTTTTGAAGCAGTGCCAATCTATAGGCTGTTTCTGCCCGTAAGATAATTAGTACCACAGTGTAGTTAGAGAATAAAGAACAAAATTAAGGTAAGTATTGTTGAGGGCTTCCGTTTAATTTACAAGGAAATCTAGGTAAGCAGCTAAATATAATATGTTCCTCTTAAAATGCTACAGGTTGGTATTAGGTTTTGGGGAGCGCATCAGCAGTTTGTAAGGATAGAAACAACGGTTCAGAGAAATACATCCATAGCTTTTAAAATCACTTTTTTGGGGGGTTGAATTCCCTTTTATTGAAATAAATTTTATGTAAAAACTCTGTGTTACTCCTATTGAACTGTAACTCAATTCTGTGTCCTGAATAGGGTGCTTCAGTCAAGAAGTACCTGGGGAAGGTTAGTCCATTGCAGTTCAGTCCTTTCTCCAAGCCCTGCCGCCCCTGCAGCAGCCGGTGTGTGGTTGTGATTCTGTAGTGCAGGTCTCCTTTTTTCACGTTTCTGTTTGTGTTCTCAGGCATGCTGCCAGCAAGTCTGGTATTCTCAAGGATCTAGAAGAGGTGGATCTTGTCTTGAGGCTTGGAAAGGTGCTTTGGACCGGAGTGATTTGCTCATTGTTTGCACTCATCTGCAGTCCATCCCTCTAGTTGCCTTCTGTGGCACATAGGAAGTATGTTGTTTGGAAAACCTCACAAAATCTGGTACTAAAAGCAGGACTGTCTATGTTGGCAATATCAGTAGATGGATCAAGAAAGCAATGAACTTGGTGCCCTGATTTTCCTCTTGCCTGCAGAAGTAGTTCTTCACGTAGCTGGTACAATGTGCCATCAACAAGCTGCTGGCAGAAGGTCACATTGTTAGTAAATAGATTTCTAACATTGTTTGCTCCAAGCTGCTTTGTGCTTTGATATATTAATATGGCATCTTCTTTTCCAGGTTGAAGATGTGAAGCATACTGTAAAAAAGCTCAGAGCTGACATGCTTCAGGCTTGGAGCGTCCCACATGTGTGACTGTGCTGAACTTCTTCCTGACAGGATTCCTCTAAAACCCTCAGGAACTCCGGGTAAGCCGTGATCACGCAGTAGGCATTGGTAGCTCTATAATACTTTTCTTTCCCACTTGTGTCTTATAAGCTTCCCTGTTTACTGCCTTCTTCTTGCCTCAATCTTCTGTTGTATTTTTTCCATAAGGTGCTGGACTATAGGGGACACTTGGTATCTCATGTTCTGCACAGCTCCTATCAGAAAGAGCCTCTGTCCTCGACAGGGATACAAAGAGTGATTACAACTGGATAAAAACATGCTGATTCCAATGAAAAATAACGAAGAAACAATTTATATGCTGGACATTAGTCATATAAATAATTCAGTGAGTTATTTTAAATAATTAGCACATTTGGTGAAAATATTAAATGGATATTCAGTTTTTGCGAAAGAAAAAACACTAGATTAATTGGAAAAAAATGCTTATCTCAGAGCTGCACTTGTTGCTGTTATGACTGTCATGGCTGGGATGGTGGCACATCAGAGCATCAGCCGCGAATCATGAATAAGGATTCTCTGGTTCTCTGTTACTCAAACAACAAAAAAAGCCCATTGCTGCCCCAGAGCCTATATGGAAACAGAAAAGGGAAAGTGGGATTCAGATGCAGAAAGGGATACAGTCCTGGACTGCTGGGGGACGCAACTATGCACCACCACAAACATGTCACATGGTGGGACAGTAAATGTAGCTTTCAGCTGCTGTTACAGAGGAGTGACCATCCCACCCTGAGTACTGTACCTCTGAGTTTATGGGGCCGTATTTTCTTTTTCTGCCTAGATTTGAAGGATTTAGAACAATTATTCAGGCTCCTGAACGTCAGTAAGATAGTCTGGAGAAAGAGCTTGGGTTGCTAGACATATGGAAACCCCAGATACGTTTGTCCCCTGCACAAATCAACTCTGTGGAACATGTGGAGTGAATTCAGTGCTACCAAAACCATGCTGAGCTCACGGGGGCTGTGCTGCATAATGCCTGTGCACACAGGCCTGTTTGGGCAATCCCGATCACAAACACGACATCTCCCTGCCCCCTTCTCTTTACCTGTAAGCCCGTGACATCAAGAACAGCAGTGGGCTCTGCTGATGGTGGCGTTAGGCCTTGGTCCCACAGCGGGCTTGGCGCAGGGTTATAATACTCCGCTCACAGGCAGTCCTCTTATGGTACAAATTTCAAAGTGCAGTAGCATCACTTGAGACCTCAGTGGAAGGTGTTCAGATCTCGTCTTATCTAAGGCTTCCGTTAGTGGAAGTCAAACATCGTGCTCCAGCCTTGGGTGATGGCTTAGATGGATGAAAGAAAATTAAAACTTTCAACTCCCTGCCCTAGAGGGAGAACATAATGATCCAGACCAATCCCACTTACCTCTTTGAAATTATTGTTATCTTTTTAAAGGAAGTCGGTGATTTATGAGATGTTTAGTGGGCAAAAACCTCTGCAAACACTGGGCTGCCTGGGTTATAAATGATCTGTACACAACTTGGGATTTTTCTGCTAATTCATATGCTGTCTATCTGTGACTAGTGCTTCTTTCTGTAAGTTGCAGAGCGTACAGAAATAAAAATGATTTGCTGTGCTTGGGTGTAGCTTAGGCAGTGGTAATTACTGCATGGAAAGGTACTCCACTTTATTGATGGGCTGATGCACAGCTCATTTGAGGTTTCCTCCTTTGCTCCAGCATAAAGGAGAGAAAACAGAAACAGAGGAAACAAAACTGTCCACAAGAAAAACATTCAAACTCGTTACTGAGAAAGATCTGCACTACGACCTGTACAAATGCAGAAATACAGAAAATACGGACAAAAAAACCCCACTACAAAGAATACAGAACAGACAGTCTCTGACCTGGAAATGCTTTAACAAGAACAGAAAACAAGGACCAGCAGGAAGATGGAGAGAGACAGGGAGTGCAAAGAACGCAGTGTTAAAATCAGTATAATAGGTTTACTTAGCTGCAAGTAGGTTTGAGATACAAACCCAACAAGCAAGAAAGCAACACAAGTTGCAAAGGTAAAGCGCTTTCCAGGAGAAGTACGAGGTGGGATAGTGTTTAGTTTTAAGAGTGACTTGGTGGGTTTTATTTTGTGCTTTAGTAGGCTGTATGGCAAATCAGGATTGCACCATGAGCTTGGGCTTTTACCTACATCGTGTGAACGAGGCTTTCTCCTAGGGGTGATGAGCCAGTCTGACAGGAGGCGCTTGGAGAAATGAAGCAATTTGGCAAAAGACTTATGACAAAGTTCACCATTGCAAGGCTACCCTGCTCTGGGTTTGGTGGTGGTCGTCCTTTGCTCATTCTTCCAGACTGTGTGTTCTTAGGCAAGCTCCTAACTGCTGGTGTCATCATCCCCGAATTCTTGTCTGTCACTGCAGACACCTGAGGTGCTCAGTCTGTGCCCATCAAGTTATCAGGTTCTTGTTACTGTTCCTGGTCTATTTCCGTATTCTCTGTTAAGATTATAAGCAGTTTGTAGGAACAGGTGAAGTTAGGTGTCATATTCCATGTACGCAGGAATGAATAGAAGTCATGCAGCACAGGCGTTGCTTTTGGAAGAAAAGGGGAAGGCAGACACAGAAGGCTGCTGGATTTTTGACTCTTCTAAAAATCAGGCTACTGGTTAGTAAGTCTGGATCTTCAAAATAAGAAGTCCTTGTGGAAACTGTTGCTCTACAGGAGACTGATCAACCTTCCAGTACAACAATTCTCAAAGCTTTTTGATGGTGTGAGTGACAGTGATGTGTCCTACTCACGCACATCTTGAGTGGGTCAATCCAGTATACTTTTGCAAAATGCTACATGCTTTCTAAATGGAAGACACATTAGATTAGTCACTTAGAAGCTGTATAAAATGAATGTGTGCATTATCTATTTTAACCTTATAAGCTAGGGACAAAATTCTGCAAATGCTAAATGCATTATTTTTTCCTTTTGTGGTTATCCGACTGCAATTTAACAAAAATATAGCTGGAAGCTGTGAAGACTCGTGTAACATCACGATGGTCATGTAGGAGTTGTCAGAGGATATGAAAGAGACTAGGATGGTTGGGAGAAGTCTGTTTTCCCCAGCAATATCAGTCTAAAAAAAATAAACACATTTTTCAAGCTCCAAGATGAACATTTCTGGCAACAGTTCAGTTTGTGCGTCATACCAGTTCAGTCTGAGTGGTGGATGAGTTTGTGCAGAGGATAGGAATGTGATGTCCCTCCCTTCCTCTCACTGTGGAATACCTGAAGGTGCCAAAATGAACTGCTAGGTTGGTCATGACTTTGCTTTTTGGGGTTCATCAGATAAAGGAAGTTTAGGTGTAGACTGTACCGCATCTGACAACTTGTGTGTGCTCAGCGTGCAGCCATAGTGCACAGGATATATCCTCATCTGCAGTGTTGTTGAATGAAGGGTCAAACTCAAGCTGACATGGCTTTTCTGGGTGTTTGCTTCTCTGTGCAAAACCCACAACAGCATTATGCCTCATCACAGGGGTACTCAGGCTACAGAAATGTGCTTGTCTCCTTGCCTGGGCGTGTAACTCCCTGAACAATGTGTGTGCAGTACACTGACTGTGAAAATGAGACATCCCTCTGGGGCTTTCAGGGGCGCAGGTACAGTGTGCCAGCAACGTGCAGTGAACCAGGACCATTCGGCTCACAGCACCCACAAGGGAAATTGTGTGGAAATTTAGGAATTCTTCTGCCCTTTGCTTATCCCTTTGAAAATGTCTTCCTTTGGAGCCTCGACACGTGTTGAAGGTATCTAACCCTAGGTACTCTGACTTTGAATTATTATCTTGCATGCCAGAAACACTAAACAACAGCTATCCCTAGCACAGCACAACATAAATAAAACTGTACTTGTAAAAACGTTTGGGTTTTAGATCTTAAGACTGCATATTGTCTTTTTCCTGACTGCCCTGTTTTTGAGGTCTGCTTGCAGGGAGACAGGACTAGCACCTCATCAGTGATTCATTTCCTAATGAAATGGAAACTGGCATCAGGAAAGGAGAAAAAAAAAAAACTGGGGGGAAAAAAGGCAAGATAAATGGCTGGCTTTCTGAAAAGCATGCCGTGAAACAATGGGGCTAAATGAGATACATTCCTGACAAAGATCTCTTCTGTTCTCTAAAGGCTTTTATTGTACCTAGAGTTATGTTTTATCTTTAAAAAGTGGTGTTCTTTATTTTATGTGAGCTCTCTCCCACTCGCCCTCTTTTCTGCTTGCTGAGATTTAAGTAAGCTCTTGTAGTGCTCTATCTCTGATCAGGCTTAAAGATTTGGAAAGCCCTGAGTTTGCAAGGATAAAAAAGGCCTTAGTATCTAGACACTGATAGATCTGATTCATCACCTCAGGAGGACATTACCACACAGCCTGTGCCACAGATTGTCTTGATAACAAGCTCTGGATTTTTCTTGGCATGCACCTTCATTTAAAGGTCAAAGCTCTTCCAAAGAAAGAGGAATTGCTGGGTTAGAAAGAAAAAAAAAAGTGGTCACATTATCTTGACAAAGCCATACTCTTCCCTGAGTCCAGGGGATTTAGAGTGAGAGCAGTGGGCCTGATTCTAGCTGCGTAAAAGGTGCTTTTTTGCTGCTCTGAGCTCTGCAGAGGAAGCATGACTGCCTGGGATGGCAGCTGGGGCAGGTGGACACAACTCCTGCTCTTCCCCACTTGGAAGCAAGCAAATGGCAAAACAGGGATGTGTCAGCCCCAGTCCCTGCAAGACCCTGACATGTCACACGAGGAGAGAAAGACACCCAGTTCGGTGGCTCCCCAGTCCTGCTCTGGTTTTATCTTGCTAAAATGAACACCTCCAGTTTTACACCAAAATGCCTCAGTCTCGTGTTTCTGATTTTCCTTCCCTTCAGTTCATATCTGAGCAATAACCCACTGCATAAGATGTGCTAAACTTCATCTGCTCTTAATCAGGATCCCTCCCTGGGTAGCAATTAAGCAGTGATGGCTGCCACTTAATGGAGATGGTAATTTTCACTTAATTGGGGTGTTTTCCAGTGCCTTAGACTTGTGTGGGTCTCTCTGCATTGTCTGTCACTGGCTTTCTGGGACTTTTTAGCACCAAGACACACAAGCAGTACTTCCCCATTACCTTACCCTGTCTGCTCACTTGACCTTTCTATAACAGGCAAGGTCAGTCGATACGGACTGTTCTACAAATTCCGGGGGTCAGCTGATAGTGGAGCGATGCCTTGCTCTCTTTAGGAATTTCTCAGGCTCCGCACACAATTTCTTTCCTTTCCCCCCACATTCTGGCCTTAAATTCACTAAGAACAGCAACACAAAGCCTCTTTTATGAATTCAAACCGCTGATGGCACCGTGCAACAGAACTGAATGTCACCATCTAGCAGCACCAGTCAAAGCCCCAAGAGGATCCGAGCCCCAGGAGAGTGGGATTAGGAGCAGATCTAATTTTTTTCTCCAGGCTGCCCTGTAATCTGCTCTGTGACACCAGCCTAACCTTTTTATCACTCTGCACTGAGATTTCATGATCTGGAAAATTATTCCACTGTGGAGCGAGCTGTGTGTGAATAACTGATTTGGTTTCAGTTGTGAGAGTGGATCAAAAGGAAGCCAGGTTCCCCATTTGACAGAGGATCAAAAAGCTAAACAGCAGTTTGCCCTGTCATAAAGCATTAAAAAAAAATCTAAACACTGATTTAAAAATAAATAAAACTGAAGAAGTAATACATGGTTTGGAGCTAAAAGAAAAAAAAAAGGAAAAAACAAAATGTCACATGTTGACATTTTTAGAATTTTTAAATTTAGATTACTGAAGTGACAATATTGGAAATGCACTGCTTGCCTCAGCATTGCCTGCTAGCCTGCTTGATTTAATTTTGAAGAGAAGAAAACGACCAGCAAATGGATAACAATGATCTTTTCCCATGTGCTGATTAAATGAAAAGCCTAGAAGGCACTCCCACAATGGACAAATGAGCAAGTATATCTCTTTAATTGACATAATACCTGTAGCTGGAAATGGTTATATCTTCACAGTGTTTGACAACACAAAACACAGATTTTTAAGGGCCAGGGAGCATATTTGAGATAGCAGTTGTCATAAGCAGATTCCATCAAGGCTTCTAGATATTTTCCATTTTAATCCTATCTGTAAAACATTGACTTTTCTAATCAATTGTGAAAGTAAATCTCCAGGATTTGCTAGATTATGTGTGAAATGCAATAGGGAGTACTTAAACGTATCAGTAAATAAACAAACACATAAATCAAAAACTAGAGGGGGAGAAACCAGCACTCAGTATCCTGGCTACAATCCATGTTTATTATTTAACTTTAAAATGACAAATCAATGGCAAAATGGAATTAAGTAGCTGTGTAAGCACAGAAGTAATTTTATCAGTGTATGAGACGCTCGTGTTTCACATTATACAGAACATGGTGTGTTTACTGAGCAAATGCAGAACCAGCAGCGAGAGCTGGAACTGGAGCCAAGGCTGAAGGGAACAGGGATGCCATCTGAGAGATGGGACCCTGGGGACAGGTTTCTGATGGTAACAGCATGGACAGTAATGAGAGGGGGATGCATTCAGGTTCTTCAAAGGAGATAATGAAACTTGCTTTATGATTTGAAGGTAGAGCTGAGCAAGAAGAGGAGAGACCTTGTCTAGAGGTCAAGACTGACGTGGTCTCAACTCGCAGGATGCTTAAGCACAAGTGATCTGCTGGTGATACAGTTGTTATCCTGGGACTGACCTTGATTAACTAACATGTGTGTTAGAAGGCATTAATGTTTTCTCTTGTAGTAGAAATGGTGTAAAAGAGAGGTTGCTCAAGCAGAGAGCTGGAACACCAGCACCATGTAAATTGTGCAGATTTTGTGCTGTTCTCTTAGGAAGTGCCCCCTTACAGATATCTCGTTGTAGGTATCTGTTTCAGTCATCACAGGTTGATTTTTTGGGGGAATTCCTAACCTCGTTGTGATGTAGTTGTATTGTACACTCAATTTTAAATCAGTTTTTTTCAGGAAAATCAGTGAAACTGAAATCTCATCTGTGTGCATATTCAGGGGGAGTGGTATTAGGACCAAAACCAATGAATTAATTAAACATGAAAATAAACTTGTTATGTGATATAGTTCATGAGAGTAGAAGATAACAGAGATTAATTAAATCACAAGTTGCTATTCCCAAAACTGCATTCTGTGACTGAAAGGCCAGTATACTGTATGGTGATCTGAGAATATGTGAAAATCAAAGGAAACATTTACAACATTTGCCAGCTTCAAGTTGCACAGCTTATTACAGTGATGTTTTCTGCAGAATAAGGTCTAATTCAACTTGAGTAATATTAGGAAAAAGCTGACTGTATGTGGACATTGGCTATGGATCAGTCCAAAGCAGTCAACAGATGCTGTTTGTTTATCGTTTGCCCAGTTGTCCCAGTTGGGTTGCCTGAAGCCCAGCTCAGATTTGTTTAAACTCAGCCTCAGCTTGGAAAGGTTTGTGGGTTGTTACGATATAACACACATTGAGAGTCTCCCTGGGCCTGCTTGCACCAGAAAACTGAATCAAATTCCTGACACTGAAGGGGGCTCAGATGAAAGCAGAAATACCAGGAGTGTTTTTACTGCTGCTGTCTTCCCCATGCGCCAGCCCAAGCCAAAGTTGTCCCCTACCTGCATGTCAGAAGGCTCTGAAGTTCATAGTAGGGAAAAAGTGCAATGGAAAAAAATAAATGTGGAAGCTGCTGAAAAAACAAGGCAAATCAGGAAATCTAGAGTGCATCCCGAACAGGGGAATTTGTGGGGCCTGTCTTGCAAGAAACAGTAAGTTTTGACTAACCGCTGAGTATGTAACTGTGGATCAGGATGGCAAAAGGGCTGAGGGAGTGTTGCCCTCTCCTCACCAGGTCTCCTAAGCAGTGCCGACAGCCAAATAAATTCTTTGGCTACCTGGTCTCTCTCCCCCACCATGTAAAAGTCGAACACTATGTGTAACCCAAATTTTGCCCTCCCCAGATCTTGCCGTCATGCTTGAGCCAGCGCCTGTGCGTGCCGCCGTGGAGGGAAGAGCGGAACCGAGGCAGAAGATGGTTCACTGAGGGCCCAGTGGTTTTAAATGAAGGAGAAGGGAAAAGAGAACAATGAATTATTTCCCTAAATCAGTGAAGGAATCTCAAAACTACAAAACATCCCACATGGTGGATTTTATGGCTGCTGTAGAGCTCTATTGATGTATTATTGGCATAGGTGCTAGAGAATCGTTTTATACAAGGAAAAAAGAAAGCTGGAGAGTAATTGAGGATTGACTGCTAAATCAACATACAGAGGCTTTCAAATGCTTGAGGGAAACAAATCACAAGACTAGTGGCTGCTTGCGCTTTTGTTGTTATGTGCTGTAGCAGTATTTTATACCTTAGTAGTACCAGGAGACTTCAACTGAGACTAAAACCTGCTTGGGCTGCATTAAGAATGAATTTTGGGGTCTTTCTCTTCGCCTTCTAGGTTTTCTTGTTTGGTTGCCCTGAAGTTACATTTTCAGCTTTTTCTCCGCAGTCATGAGGGCTAGAAACTTTGCTCACAAGACTGAATCGCTGAAGCTGTAGAGAAATCACAAAGTATCGAAGACCTTCAGTGGAGTTGGGCGCTGGCAGTGCTGATCTCCTTTCCTCTGAGTTTTCATTTCAATTTTTATTTCACATCTTCTTCCTATCTTCAGCAGTCAGTTTGGTTGCTGAAGCTCTTGGGAATGTAGTTGAGTAAGTTTTGACCTTGGTTCAAGGGAGTTACGTTTTCCCGACAGGTGATACTTGGGTGTAGAAGTAATAGTGAGGGTGTTATAGTTGCGACTATTTAAGGCAATGAGCGATGCAAGGTTTGCAGAAAGATTTAGTATATTTTATTAGCTGGTCTGATATGGTTGGAAAAGCAGTTTTGGGCACACTAGCCTTTTGCCAAATAGTTTTTTTTTCAGCCTAACAGCTGGATAAGAAGGGTGGATGTAGGGATCCCTGTCCCTCATCCTTGCTCTGTCCCTGCCTGCTCTGGGAGCTGGGTCAAGTTCATTCCTCCTCTTCCAGGGCTCAGTTTCCCTCTTATAAAACACATAACACAGCTGAACATGTGCAGGAGCGGTGTTTGGTTTAAGGAGTATCAGCTCGATAGGTCCTTGGCTCAAGACCTGAAATATCTTGTCTGTACTTTACACGGTCCTGCTCAGTGGGACAAATTGTCTCTGGTTTAGAGGATCAGTGGTGTGACCTAGGCTGTGCTTTTCTAAGCCTGTGTCTTGGTATGTGCCTGGTGTAACTGGTTGCTAAGGGAGGAACTAAAAGCCAAAAGGGTTTGTGCCATCACTCTGGTCTCTGGCTGCCTCGTTTCGGTGCGTGCCGTTGTTCAATGCTCATGGTTGTATGTGTAGGTGGATCTGCTGCTGCTCGCATTGGGGACTGAGCTCGTGCCACATTGAGTCCTTCGCACACAAAGGCTGTACAGAACGTCTGGCTGCCCTGGTCATTAATCATCTCTGCTGAAAAACTCTTTTAATTACATTATGTTCAGAATCTATAAAATATAATTAAAGTATGTAAATCTATTATATCATCTAATGAGTACACTGAGACCTGAAAGTTTAAATTGGATGTAAAACTGATACGGACCTATTGCTATTGATTACTTATATTAATAAATCATTGCAGCCTTGGACAGATATTTTTCCCCTATCAGGTGGCCATATCTTCTTTTTTTAAATTTCATCCATCAATTCTTATGTTTATACAGTCCTTTAAAACTACTGTGGAGTACTAATGAATAACTATGTAACTTTTCTGCAACTAGTATCAATTTGACAGGATTTCTTCAAGTTCTTTTCCCTCTTTTTGCTTTCTCTAAAGGCCCAGCAGACTGCTAGCAGTACAAGTGAGGCAGCACAAATAAGCCCCAACCCCTTCCCTCAGCATTTTAGTTCCAGAGGCTCCATCAGACGCGTATTTTAGGATTAGTACCGTTTTGTGGGAGCATTGGATGCCGGTACAGTTGAGTTAGAGCACTAAACCCTGATGGTGTAGCAGATTTGGAAGTGAGCCTAGCTTTGGGTCTTTTACACTGGAGGAGGAAAATTTAGAAACAAGGGTTGTGCTGGCCCTGCACTTGCATGAAGCTCGCTGGGTGTTATTAAACATCCGTCGTGGTGCAGAGCCATGCAGGCTCTAACGTAGGAGGTAAAAGTTTTATTTAGGATCTTCTCTTATTCTTGACTGATCTTGCCTCAACTTAAATACATTTTGTGTCAAGCATACATCATGTTTGTTTCGTGGTGGAGGCTTTTCTAGCAGAGTTTGAAGAGAGAAGTGTTTCTTTCCCATTGCGGCTGTGTACCGGACCCTGCTGGGCAGGCTCTGCGGGGCGGGCAGCAGAGGATGAATGTCCGTTCTCCTCCTGCCATAGACCCTACATCTCTACAGAGCTGCTGACATTAAATCCAAAGGATATTTCACAACTGATTAGAAGTATTTGAAACCAGAGCAAATGTCAGGCTGCTTGACAGCAGAAGATAGCCCTTTAGCAGAGTCACCTGTCTTACCTTCCCTTTTCTTGATTTGGCAAGATCGCAGGCTTCAACTTCATTTAATAACTTTTCTTTCCATTTCCTTCCTGTATGATAGACCATACATCTCCTCTCCCTTCACTGGTGCTGCATGGCTCACCAGCTGCATGCCAAAATTTCCAAGGGAAATATTCAGGAGATGTGAGAAGTCATCAGCAGCAAAGGAGCAATTTCATGTCAGGCAGTGTGTCAGCAATAGGAGATAAAACAGCCCCTTCACCTGTTTCGAACCCTGGTGCCTGCTAGACATTCAGATCAGCACTTTGGGCAAGTTTGTATTTTCAGATACCGAGGTCATATTCTTAAAGGCAGGCATCTAAATCGCGTACCAAAATATGCAGGCGGGGTGCAAAGAGGTGATTGTGCATATGGAATACGCAGTTGCAAACACCCACTGGGTAGCCGTATGCCCACAAGCATTCAGCTGCACCTGCGCCTTCCTGGTTTCCTCTTGCAATGACTTGTCTGTGCCCGGATGCGTGTTTTTGGAATGTTTCTTCTCTGCACTTGAAGCCGTGGCCCAAAGCACCGTGCTGGTGTTCAGCACAGATTTGAGTTTCTGATTTCCAAGCTGCTTTAATTAGTAACTTGCAGTCAGCGTACTCTGCCCGTTCTGAGCCCGCTGGGATATTACCAGAATTCATTGTTTCTTTCTGTCTTTGTGGAACTTCTGTAAATCTTTTCTTTGATAGCAGCTAGGGCTTCAAAGCTGCCCACATTTGAGCCAGAGGAGACTAATAATGATCTAATTAATGAAAGATGTTTTTCTCTGCATTGCTGTATTTTATCTCTTCCCCAAAGACTTGTTGGTGCAAGCCAACCTGAGGCACCAGCTAGACCCTTTTTTTTCTCGTGTATCTGAGCAATACACAGATATATCTGTATATATCCCATGTTGTTCTCACTTGAGTGTGTAAATCTTGAAAAAATCTTCCCAAGTGTAACTTGGATTTAGGAAGCAGCTTTGTTATTCCCAGAAGGTTTTTCTTCCAGCTAAGATTTGTTTCTCTAGCTCAAACCACAAAGCCACTTCAACTCTCCCTAAAAGACTTCAGTCTGTGTAAGCTGCACTGTAGGACATACTTATTATCCCCCAGTGGGTATTCATTGCCCCTCTCCTCCTGTTTTTTCAATTTCACTTTCTTTTTATTAATTAATGAGCTCCCTTAATTATTTATAGAAGCCTTAAAAAGCATCAGGGTTGGATTCCACAGTCTCTTCCCTGCCACATTGCGCTGTCTTGCCACAGGAAGGGCACCAATTCCTTCCCAAAGGTTGGTTAGCGGCTTTAATTGGCAGTGTGGTGACACATTGTTATGCGCTGAGTTCCTGCTGTACGCTTAGGATCCGTGTGTCTTGCTTTACAGCTCTTCAGGGCCCAGTAGCACCAGCAGGCCCTTGACCGTTGTCTTGCTCATTTTAGGCAGGTGCCGGACAACTCCAGTGGGTTACTGCTCTGTTCTCTCATCTGCCCAGACTGCGTCATGGTGCATGAGAAGCATTACAGCAGCATAATTTTTTCTCCCCTTTTTACTCCTAACTGATTGCTTTCTAGGTTTCTTGTTTCTTTATCACAGGGCAACAATGGGACTTTTTTTTTTTTTTTTGACTACTCCGTTGCCAGACGTGTTTTACATGTTCCTTGGAAGCCAACCCTTCAGTCCAGCTTTACTATCCCTAAACCTTTCCTTTTTCCAGCCTTGGCTCAGAGCTACCCCTTTAGTCCCCAAAGGTACCTAAAGTGTTAAGTCTGATTCCATCCAACCGCAGAGATGCTGGATACAGTGCGAGGAGGCACGGGGAGCATGACAGAGCAGAAGAGAAGGGAGAGTTTCAGTGGCAGAGATTCAAGCTGCCAGGCAAGTTGTCTCACTTTGTGGTGCTTTATGACCCTGAGACGCTGTCTCAATAAATCATGCCAAGTAATTAAAAACATAATTTAGAACTTAACTAGCATGTCAGAACACTGGGGATACACTGGTGATGCCGTTCTCTTTTCCTTCCCTCTCCCCCCCATGATGTTGGGCTCCAGTGGAGTGAAACCACCTACTGAAGGCAAAAACTCAAACACAATTAGTGGCTTGCTGCCAGCCACTTAAATACAAAGAAGTTGATCTAGCCCAGCTAGCGATCTGCAGGTGCCCCGGAGCCTCCTGCTGTATGTTGAATGGCCTCCTCTGACATTGCAAAGAAAACCACAGGTTCTCCTGCAGCATAAATATTTCCTCGCTGGTTTAAATAGAAAGCAGATGTGTCTCAGTTACTTGTGACCCTGAGCACTGAGACTAGTAGCAAGGCAAGAAAATGATGGCAAGATATTGGGCACTTCAGAAAAAAAATGAAGGCAATGATAGAACTTAAGAGTTGCCAAGTCAAGAACATAATTTACCTGCTTGTTAGATTCTTAGAAAATAGGGTTTCATTGGTGATAACAAGCAAATAATAGCCAGGTTTTGGATACCCTTTGTCCCCATCCTCTGGCCCAGCACAAAGTGCAACACAGCGGAGTTGCCTTGTCAGTGTGTGGGAGTCCCAGCTCCTGGGTTGGTCATCTTAGCGGTGTTAGGGTTGTGAGATCAGGCTGTGAAAATGAGAAAAGGGACCCGCTGCCCCTAAGAGAAAGAGTCTCAGTGAGGACGGCAGAAGGAAGAGGAGAAAGTTAGAGCTGCTTCATTAGACGCAGAGATGCGAGAGAGTGACTTTATCTGGGACAGAGCTGGACCATACCTGTGTTTCTGGCAGGTTCGGTCCATGCCATCCTTTCGCCACAAAAGACAAAAGTCAGGAACAGAACAGCCCAAATGCTATATGTCTGGCCTGGCCTCAGGCTGTTGGTGTGTGAGCAGTTGGATAGCAGCATCTACCTGATCCCTGGGGGAAGGCTGGTGCAGAGCACAGCTGGAGGCAGAGATGCCAGATCTGTGGGAGCAGGCGAAGGACCGAGAGCATCTAGCAGTGCCTCATTGTCAGGATGTGGCTGTGTATGTCTGTGCAAGAGAAGCAGTGAAATAAAGCAAACTAAACTGTTCCCCAGTGGGCAGTGTCTGATGGGTGAAGGTGCTTCCTGTATTTCTCTTGCTCTTGTTTGGAAGGGGAAAAGAGTAGATAACATAGCATCACTCTCACAGTTCAGTTACTTTGGCAGAAGTTCTCACTGGTTTTCTTTTACAAATGGAGCAAATCAGGGAGGATATTCTCACCTTCCTTTAAGCTGTGCTGGAGCCTCTCGCCACCAGCTGTTTCCGTATTGTTACCTACCCCTGCCATTTCGTGGGGCTGCAACAGAGCTTATTTCTGCAGGTCACCACCCTGCTGGCAGTTAATCGCCTGAGCACAAAACCAATCACACAACAAAACCCCCAAAGAGCTAATTAATTTTTAATTTATGTCATTTAAAAATCCTTTGCATCTTCTTGCAGTTGGATTCTAAATCGTGTCATTTCCTCAGGCGGGAGGGCAGCCTTTCCCAGTTTTGGGCGGAAGACCCAGCTCTCTTATCAAACCAGTGCCATGCTGGGTAAAACCTGGTGCAGCCCATCTGGATCAGATTAAGTTTGACTTAATTCTTTCTTCTTCTTTTTTTGGCAAGAGCTTTGGTACTTCATTTATTAAAACACAAACTCGACTTCATGCTGTAATTGCCCAGCTTGACAATAATAAATCTTATAAGCAGGTTTGCTGTTTGCAGGCTTGAAGGCATGATTTACATTCATTCACACAGAACTTCAGGGCCATAGTTTGTTTTTACAGTTATATATTTGGAAGTCAGTGCAACAAACTGAGGAGGCGTGGTGTTGCCCATTCCAGTGGGAGGCAACAGCCTGCATCACCCGCTGGTGACCGAGGTTCCCTTTTCAGTTGAGGAGCAGAGGTCTGTGCTGTGCTCCCGGAGTCAGCTGGAGGCAGCGGGAGTTCCAGGGACCCTCGAGGAAAGCCCGTGGTTCATTTTTCTTTGTACTATTCTGTGACTGTAAATTTCATGAGCGTTTACAGTTTGAGCTCCTATTTCTCATGCCTGGTTGATGATCAATGCGTTGTTAATTTGGAAAGTTAAAGAAAGAATCTATAGTTTGTACTGCAAGCAAATAATTGCCTGGATGGTTTGAAGCAGAATGGTGCTCTTATTTTGGATGGGACTGAGACCAGCAAAGTGCACCAGGATATAAATGCAGCGTACTTTTTCAGCTTCATGCAAATATGACAATTAGGCTATGGCTATACAGCTTTTTTTGGCTGAGTGTAGTTGTTTGCCCTACACAGCCTGGGGTGTTATGTCAATAATTCCTGTAGGATTGGGCAGAATTCAGCCCACTGCTGGGCTCTGGTTTCCCTGCCAGCTGATACAGCTTGCCTGGCTCTGGGGATATCTAAACAAGGAGCCTGGAGCTACCACGCTCATATAGACATCCTTATAGTGCCTGGCTGTGACACAGACAGAATAATATGGAAATTAATCTCCGCGAAGACTAGCTGCCTAGCCTGCCCCAGGGGACAGAGCTGCCTTCTAAATTTGAAACTTCCTATTTCATTTTGCCAGCTCTGCCTGTTTAGGGACCCTATTATCTGCCAGGGTCTTAAATAGAGGAGAGGGGAGCCTGGGTGGGAGCAGACACAGGGCCATGGGAGTGCTGGGGACACACTGGATTCATTCCTCTCTGCTCCCTTGACCAAAGGAGCTGTAGATCTGTCCCTTGGATTTCTTTCTGCTTATTACAAAGTCATAATAAGCATGGTGAAGACAATGAAGATCCCAAACAGAGGCTCCATTCACAAGTTTCTGGCAATTCCCAGCGGCACAGCAGGGCAGCTAGTCCACAATTGTGCCTGATAACCAGCAGCAAAACCCCGACTGTCCGCTGTGGCTGGGTGAGATCACTAGGGATGCACTTCAAGTGTTCATAACCACGGAGCCACCGCTGTGGGGAAGCCTTGAGCCTGAGAGCTGCGAATCTGTTACTGTGCGTGCCTGGTGGCTGTCTCGCCCTCTCTCTTACTGCTGTGTTTGTAATGCTAGATGTGAAAAATTAGCAAGGCTCCCTTCATGCAAACGGTGGGAGGAAGTCTGCCTCTCCTGATTTATGCCATATGAGGAGCAAAGGCAGAATGTCAGGTTATCAACGGGACAGGGTTTGCCTGTGCTTTCCTACGTGACTCGGTGCATTTCACTGATGTCACAGATTTCTGTCAGGGAGAGTTTGATCTGTTTGGGTTTGCGTTACAGGTCACAGGGGTCCTCCAGTTGTACTTCCAAGGTGAAATATTGAGTGACTTATCTCTGGATCTTATTGATCCTACCTCCTTCAGATGATTTCTTACATAGTGCTGATTCAGGCCAGTGCAGTCCTAGGGGTGGTAGATGCTCCAGACGGATCAGTATTTGGCTCTTTATTGTCAAAATCCTGGCCAAATGCATGCTGGACTTGGTGTAAGGCAGAGGAGTTTGCTGGCTGCTCCCCAGCCGTGCCTGGAGGTGGCCAACCCTGGAGCAGCACTTTACAGCTGATGTCTTTTGTTTGGGAAGACAGGATATTTGTTTAAAGAGGAGCAACCATGATAATACTTCAAAGTCAAGCAATTCATTTCAATGGGGAGCAGGAATATGACACTGACAGCATCAGTGTGAGGTCCCACAGCAACCACAGCAATATGCCTCAAAATCTGAGTAGCTGACATTCATCTTCTGCGTCGAAAGGGGGGGTTTCCCAAACCCACCCTCTCCAAGCCTGTTTTCCTCTCCCATCTGCGGTCCTTAAAGACGCTAGTTACATTTCCTGCAGAGCTTTAGTTATCACTCAGACCTTCAAGTCAAATGGAAAAAGAAATAATAATTGTGCTTCACTGAGCCAAGGGAGAAAAAAAAAAGAGATATTGAGAAATATCAAATGCAAATATTGGCTTGTCCCATCCTCCCAACATTGGTTATTACTGAAAAATCAAGGAAGTTTGAAATGCACTTTGCACACAGATTCAGCATAAATAACGCTACTTTGCATTTCATCAGCCTCATTTTCCCCATGGGTTCACTGTCATCTCTCATTTAGGCACCACAGGGATGATCAACTTCAGAAACAAGTTGAGATGAAAGGCGCCAAAATATAAGTGGGTAAAAAAATTCCTGGTACTCAAGAGAAAACTTTCCACTCCACAGGTGCCTGAGTACTGGGGAATTGAGGCAGGTGTTTTTGTTTTTTTTTTTTTTTTTAGAGAAAAACTTTTCCAGTATCAATAGTATAAAGATTATATGAAATCACATTTTGCTCTTAAAGTGTTTACTGACAATACTTGGTATTGTCAGTGATACTAGATGCAGCACTTTTGTGATCACTGTGAAACTAGGAGTTCCTGTGCACTGGAGGGATGGATGCAGACAATATATTGTTAATTTGGGGATTTGGCGGGGGGGGGGGGTTAAAGTATATCTAATACTGTAAAATAGTTACAGCTGTTATTTACAAGGAAGGAAAAAAAGGTAAAGACAGAGGGATGTTTCTGTGGCTGTGGTTTCTCAGGTAGTATTAAAATCTGGGTTCATCTTCTGTCTTCATTTTTGACCCAGGGCAAGTCCATCTCTTTTGCCCCAATTTCCCAGTTGCTAAAAAGGGATTGAAATATACCTTTCTCTCAAGCATTGCCCAACCAACCAGATGCTGAATTCTTCAGGGTGGTGTGTACCCCCTTGGGCTGCCTTCTGTCACTCCCACCTGATAGAACAGGAGGAGAGGGCAGACCTACATGTGGGACAGCAGCAGAGGTGGAGCAGAGAGGCAAGTGTAGCCTGAAAGCCAAAGCGGTGACTTCAGAGGAAGACCCACAACCCTGAGGAACACCGGGACCTTCTGACCAGGCAGTGACTGATGCGTGGATGTGCCACGCGCAGAGTGAGGATAACCGGAGGGGTGGCTGAGGGGGGAACTGGCCCACGCACAGACGAGAGCACAAGGAAGCCTTGACTTTGAATGGGGCTTACAAGAGAAAATACAGTGACTAATAATACCAGACAAGTGATTAAAAATACCTTGGCAGCAACAAAAAAGGGATAAGGTAAGATCAATTCATATATTTTCAATAGTCTGGTACATGTAAATGTGCACAGAATAATGTTGGGAAAGGTGAAGCAATATTCCACCAGCTAAATATCTCCACTTTTATTTGTTTTATATGCAGTGATCTTCCAGAAGGGGATTCATTCAAGACATCTGAGTAATACAGCAGAGCTAATCCACACGTGGTTCAGTAAAAGGTCACTATACTGCATCCTCCAGAGGAGATTTACGTACCTCAGCATACATACATTTTTATTCTTATTTGGCTGTGTTTATTCTTTCTGTGAATGGTGTGTAGTAGTTGCCTTTGGAAACTTCTAGGTGCGGAAATTACCCTGGCTGCCACTAGCAGGTTTTTATACAGTATGGCTTCCTTCTGTACTGAAATGGCTTAGGAGCAGCTTTCAGACACCCATCATGTGTAATACTTTCAAATACATCATCCAGGCTGTGATTTGCGTCCACTTTTATAGCTGTAGATGGTGCTTAGTCAGGCAATTTGCACAAGGTCATGAAGTTAAGTGGCTAAGTGAACATCTTCGGACCAGCATCCCTATTAGTTCCCAGCCCTGCCTTAAACACACATGGCCAGAAAGGGTCAGGTTTTCCCAGTGGCATCCAGCAGATCGGCAGCTGCTACCCTTCCTTCCTGTGCTCTCGGAGGGGATTTGCAGCCTTTCAGGTACTTGCCTGGGCTCAGCCTCCAGCGGCACTGAGCTGCCCAGTCTCAGCCAAAGCCGAGCAGAAGCGCTTGGTTCTCTGGAGTGCTGCACATCAGGCGCTTAAGATCTTATAAAACCACTTCTAAAGCATTCTCTGTAGAGCTGTCTGTTTAAATGTTTAATTTAAGGACGAGCTAAGAATAATATAGCAGCTGATAAGAAAGATGCCGGTTCGGCTGTTGCGGGGTTGATAATCTATAGTGTACACATGTTATTGCTATTGTTATTGTAGCAGTGTTACGTTGTGGGTATGAAGTAGCAGCGGCACTTTCTGCCAGGCTTGGGCCATCTGTCACCTTGATTTTGTCAGCCTAATGATAAAAGTAAATACTAGTTTAAGGAACTGGCTGGTGAGTGTCTTTCTGTCACAATGAAACTGCCTTATGCTAAAGATGTTCCAGGGAAGTAGATGTTGTATCCCTGATAGAGACTAACTCAGAGGTAGATGGGAAGACATCAAGAATAGAGCATCACATTAATTTTTTAGCCACTAAAAATAACTGTTGCCCTGCCGTTCACCTGGAGGAGCCGGTTCCATCGCGGAAGCACAGGGGAAATTACAAGATGTACTGGTTACTGTTAGCATAGCATAAAACAGAACTGTATTTCCATTCCAGAGCAGTTTCCCCTGTGTGTGATCAAGGTGTGATATACAACCAGAGTGTGCTCAGGCTGTGAACTTTATTTCCTGACCCTGACATGACTCACGGTTACCTCTGTCACCAAGTATGGCCTGTATCCATTGACTCCAGCAGTTTTGTTCCGTGTCTTTTCACAAACATCTTTTTGATTATGATAGTGCTATTTACAAGGTCATTCTTCACATGACTTTCTCCCCCATATCAGGCAGTATCATTGTCCTCAAAGGTCCTGAGGTCTGAGCTTTCATATTTTCGAAGCTTTCATTCTTTCTCATCTACTGTCTGAAAAACAACTTCTGATCTGTCATTTGAAATCACTGATTTCAAATCTCATTCTGCTGCTTGTGCCTGTTACGTTACTGCTAATAGCCCCTGGGTCTTGCAGAGTGCGAGATCTTTAAACCAGACACCAGTTTCAGTGTTTTAATCCCCGTTTTGTATTGGGTAAACTGAGGTATAAAGAAAAAACTTGCTTAAGGTGGTATCTGTGATACAGACACCTTTTAAAAGTGCTGAAAGGTCCAGGTGCCTTTCTCGTG
The DNA here is from genome assembly GCA_011057875.1 of Pterocles orientalis. Classification (NCBI taxonomy): domain Eukaryota; kingdom Metazoa; phylum Chordata; class Aves; order Pterocliformes; family Pteroclidae; genus Pterocles; species Pterocles orientalis. The sequence continues at coordinate 237,160 of WKFP01014351.1, read as the reverse complement.
GGCTCTCCAGTCAGTACCAGTTTGGAGGTTCTGGGCTGGATGGGTGTCTGTATACCAGATACAAACCAGATCCCTGTTATTCCTACAGACTGAAATAATAAAGGAATCATAGAATCATGGAATCATTAACGTTGGAAAAGACCTCAAGGATATTTAGAAAATAATTATGCAGTCCAAAATTACAACAACACTGTCATCTTCATGTGAACTAACTGTTCAAGTTCCCTTTGGAGCCCACAGAGACAAATGGATGCTTTTAAGGGGCGATTCCTCTTCTGAAGGGGGTGTCTAAAGCAGGCCAGGTCAGCTGCTCTGGGGGTGCAGGTACCGCTCCTTCGGCTGAAACCAGGGTGAGATGTCGACATGGACACAGAAAGTGTTGTTAGAGGAGAGAGCCTCCCTCTCCCTTGGTCTGAGGGGAGAGTCTGTGCTGTCCACAGGCACAGGTACGTAGAACTGGAAGCAGGTTGCAGTTGTCCCGCGCCCCTTGTCCCCTTAATCTCCTTCAAACATACAGCAGCAAACAGTTACTGGAACCTAAACAGCCTGGGAGAAAGTACAGAGCTAGATCCTTTTCATTTAGCCAAGTGGATGATTTGAAAGCAAACAAATGCTTTCTTTAAAACAAATCCAGTACAGCAATTTATTTGTAAAATTCCTGGAGTGGAGCAGAAGCCACAGAAAAGCTTTGAGGCTGTGGGCTGAACCAAGGGTATGTTGTCTCTAGCAGATGTGAACAGATAAGCCACAGAGAGAATATAAGGGAAGGTGAGAAAACATTTCTGTGGTTAGGAAGACAGCATGTGTTTATATCCAGGACGTTTCACTGACTTTTTTTTCCAAACATGACACTGAGCACATTAGCAAAGGATGCATCGCATTTACTGATCACTGCATTAGCCAAGTGCAGAACCGGAGTGAAACCCTTCCACCAGCGGCCCCTCGCAGACCGGAACAGCGCAGGCTATAGAGCAGAGCCTGGGGGTTGCTGTGCTGTGGTTTGGGTGTATTCAGAGGAATGCTGTCACCAGGATCAAAGTGCCACTGCTTGTGCGGTACTTCTTGTTTGCAGAGCTGTTGTTATTATTATTTTGGGAATGTCACATGGGCTGCAGTGCAGGCCAGGACTCCACAGTGCTAGGTGTTGAGCAAACACAGAAGGAAAGGCTGTGCCCGTTGTTCTGAGGTTGCAGTTTGCACTGTGGTTTGGTTAATAACGTCCTTGGAGTGACAAGCTTTCTAACCACACCAAAAGCAGCTCCAGTCGCTGGGAAGCCCTGGTTCTGTGGGAAACCCTTGTCCAAAGCAGCTGGAAAGACAATGTGACTTTGGAAAATCAAGCCTAAAGCCATCATTTTGAAGTGGTCTAAACCAATACAGCAGTGATCTTTCATGTGAGCTGTAGTTTTGGCCCTGATTATTTGACCTTGGAAATTTAATGACTGAATATTGGAAGTGAAGAAAGGAAGTTTTCATCAAGAGGAGCGTATGAAAAATTAGCAATTCTTTGTTCACACTCTTCTGTTGAGACTCCTCCTCGTGCTCAGAAATATTTGCCATCATCTTTGGACAGACATCAATTTTTGCTAATATTCCAGGCATGCACCCGGGTCAGCTAACTAACGCAGCACCGTCTGGCTGCTAATGGACTGAGCAGATGACCAGGAACTCTTCATTTGCTCAGATAAAACCTCTGTCCTCCTTTTCAGGAAAATTCCTACCACAGAGGTGGCTAGATTTATTAGTGGAAGATTTATTGGTCTCGGTTTGCTGTCATGTTGTTAGAGGAGGGTGAAGGGTGTAGGGGAATGGATTCAGGTGCTGTTCTGTGTTATCTGACAGTCTGCCATTGCAATCAGGGAATGAGACACACTCTCTCTCCCCTCTAAAGTTTATTTATGGATTTGTGGGACGAGAGCAGAGTGTGATGCAGGAAGCATGATGCAATCTGAGAGCACCTTGGATAAGACCTGATGTCAGAGGGTGCTTGCTTTCTCAGTTAGTTATTGCTCTCCCAGTTGGTGCTGCACGCATTTTAACTCCATTGTAACAATTCACACATCTTCAGAAAGGAGTTTGTCATAGCCCAGGAAATAAGTCCCACCAAGAGAAATACAAACAGAAGGAAACTCCGCTCCCAAATTCACTGGTCATCATAACACCTCACACCTCCCTGGGCTCTCGGAGCTCTCTAACGCTATAAACGCAGTGGGAATCTTTTGCTTGTTGCTGATGTGGGCACTTGTATTGTGGAGCTGAGCAGCTGGTCACTGATCGCAGTCTCTGCAGTATTTCTCCACACAGAAAGAGGTGAGGGTGAATCCATGGCTCTGAGTAGGGAACGTGGAGCGGTGCTGGTGCTGGTGGTGGGTTAGGTCTGTGCTGTGACGTGTCTGTCCTGATACACTGAAAGTGCTGGGGTGGAAGAGAGTCTTGCGCATATATGGTAGATAACATCCATATTTCAAGAGAAATGTAGGCATCTGAATCTATCAGCAGGACACTTAGTTCACTGCTAGTCCAGATGTTTTGTTGTTAACAGAGGCCGATTTACTGACTGGGAAAGGAAATGCATCAAGAACTGGCACTGAATATAAACCGAAGTCCCTGCTTTTTGGGCGTCTGCTTGGTTTCATTTTTAAGAAGGAACAAGTATGAGTGAATTTATATTAAAACTTATATTTAAGATTATTAAAGCCTACTTCACAGACTGCAGGTATTAATATCTGGGGTACCAGATAATCTACCAGCAAGGAGTGGTGTTTGAACCGTGAAATGTCAGTGTTCAGTTCTAGGAAGAATGAATTTAGGGCTTGGCAAATCTGTGTTGCAAAGTTTAAGTTCTTACTTGTGAATAAATATAAAATATTAATTATTGAAGGATATTTTTGAGGGGATGTAGTCTAACAGTGCAGCTGCCCCATACCTTGAGAGGAAACATGATTATAAAGGAATTGTAGTGGGTAAAGGAAAAATATATATGATATATTTTGAAATAAAAATAAATCCTTAGAAATTAGATATGGCTGTCAATACTCTGAGAAAATCTCTGACCAAATTAATGCCGTGATAAGTATATTTGTTGTGGGTTTAGTGGATTTTACTAGGGAAGCATGCCTAAGAATTTGTAAACACTATTTATTAAATCTGATGGAGGGGAAAATTTAACCATATGGTGGGAAAGCCTGGAGTGAGCATGCTCTGGCTTGCAAAGTATTTCATTAGCAAAGTTACTGCTCTTCCAAACATGCTCACCTCCAAGAATGACCTTGGGGAGAAAGTAGTGCCTCTCGTAGATGGTTTGATAAAGTTAGAAAACAGGTCGAGAGCTGAGACTGAGAAGGAGGTGATAACTGAAGGATCCCAGATTGGAAGGAGGTGGCGAGGGCAGGCGGTGGGCATCCTGGCCAGCCGGCTCGGTGGTCCTCACTTGGCACAGCACTCTGTGCATGCCTGGCGTGAGCTGTACCCAGTGTGGGGTGAGGCAACACGTGTTAGCTTTGTCCAAATGGTCAGTACAGCTCTCCTGTGTGTGCCAGCTCAGTGGTGTTGCTGCTCAGCACCCTGAAGAGGGAGGGTCAGCTGCAGTGGATAAGGTGAAGAAGCTTCATCTCCTTTCCGTAGGCCATCAGGAGGGTCCCTTGGCCTGAGCCCATCCAGCAGGAAAGTGCTCGTTATCACATAGCCAAAGTTTTAGGTGACCTTTCCAGGCAAGGAACTTCTACATTTTTTCAGCTACTTTTCACCCCTCCCGTGAGCCTGCCCTGGCATTTTCTCTCTCATGCATGCACAAAAGCTGCAGTCCTTTTCTGTGGATGCCATGGACGTGCTCAGCACTAACAAGTGTGCAGGGCCTTGCTGTGGCTATAAAAGGAAGAAAGGGAGAAACAATGCCATGCAGAGGCTTCCTTCAAGACATGCATGTGCATACTCATGCCGTTACTGCTTAACGCTTCTGTTTCCTCCAGGATTCAGCCTCTGGTTCACTCCCATTCTAATGTTTGATTTAACCTCCACTTAACCTTCCTCTTTAACCATTTGCATGTTTACTGACTCGTAGCTTCTCATTCTCAGCATTCCCTTCAGCAGTGACTGCTTTTTATTAAACCTTTCCTCTTCCTGCACCAGAACCCCCCCCGTTCCTTTCCAGAAGCAAAGAGCAGTGGCTCGGGGGAGCAGGTTTGGGTATTGTGTAAGGACGGGTTTCTAGAGCTGTTGGTGTGATTCCCGAGACCCATGTCCAACTACTTTCAGTTTATCACTAGCTATGGAGTCCTTTTGAAACGCAAGGTGACACACACAGTTACGTCTCAGTTGTATTAACCCAGTTACTTGAGGAAGCTGTATCTCATCTTTTACTGGATGGGAACATAGAGGAATTTACAGCATTCCTGATAGCTGACATTATAAACTTCCATTAGCAGGTAATGGACCACTGATTCAAGGTCTTGATTTTCACTTGTGTGAAAGTCTCTAGGGAAGGCCTTGGTCACCTTGGCTCCGTGAGTAGTGACTACACTGGAACCTGACTACTGGTATTTTTTTATATTTGTTTTCTCCTGAGTTTTCCATGCCTGTACTAAATGACAGGATGTGTTCCTAATTGCACTTTGTCGTTTTGAATTCGCCATTTAAGTGGTGAAGGTAAAAGAGAAAAACTGAAATGGAGAGGAGCACAGCTTTGCCTACGGCAGGCTGCTGAAGATAAGGAAGAACGAGGCACTGAGTAAGAGAAAATACAAATTGCAGGTGTTAGAAAATTGGCCAATGAAGAGGTCTTGAATTCCAGTTCTAAAAGGAAAGAGCTTTCATTCTTTCCCAGTTTCAGTGTGCTATCCTGCACACAAACTCTGTGTATTATGGTATATTATCAAGTTTGGACAGTAATTCTACATGATTGTTCCTTAAAAATTGCTATTGATGCTTGTGGTTAACTCGCCTTTTCACAGCTCTCCTGCTACGTGGTGCGTGGCTGTGAGGAGAATACAGAATCGTTCTCAGGCTGGCTACTGACCCGAAATCTGTCTCTGTGAATCTGGGGAGATGACAAGAGATGACCCTTCCCTGAAATGCTTTGTAGAGACCCAGGAAATGCATTAGGAGTTGTATTACAGGTCCTAAAAAGAGGAAGAAGATGTAAAAATCTGTGAGTAGGTGTTTTTTCACTCTAGAGCAAAGCTTTGGGGATTTTTCCGGCGGTGCCTAGGACACTCGGTGGCAGGCAGCATTGTAAAATAGGAAGGGAGGCTTCCTTGGTGTACTGGGTAGGAGGGATGGGCTCAAAATCATTCCTGGCATCGGAAGATAACATTTATTGTCTACTGGAAGTGAGACTTTGGCTATGAGCAATAGTGTTTGTTCCCACCCGCAGGTCAAGCCCAACCTTACTCTGACTACGACCACATTGGTTAAGCCAGTTTCTGCATTTCTGGGATTTTTTTTTTTGAGCTTACAACATGAAAATGTCCAAGCACAGTCTGACCGTATAAAAAGTGATTAAATCCTTTTCAAATTCAGATCGGGGAAGTATGAAGTGCTTAATCTTATACTTTCTTCATTAATTGCAAATTTAATTTATAAACAGCTGCATGAGTTAGAAATTCCATCTCCTGTGATGAATACAGACCAATTAAGGTTATAAGTAGAAATAATTTATGGGATGTGTCAAAAGCAAAAATAGATTTACATAGAGCTGTATTGATTGAAATGCAATCTCATCAATCTGGAGGATGTTCTGGACAGTATTCAAGGAACTTGGAGATGAAAAAGATGGGAAGACAGCACAATAAACCAAACATCTTCATTTGTAAGGCAACTAAAATGTATCACTGAATCCCAGCTGCTGTAATAATTCCCTCCCTGCTCACCCAGCTCCGCAATACTGACAAATCTAAATATGAAGAAGAAAAATGTCTCTAGAAGGCTGTTATTTTGCTGCCTGACTTGTGTCAAGGAAGTGTAAATATAATCACATTTTATCCTCCGATCTGAAATGGATTTCAGTGGCACAGATCACAGTGTAGCTTGCCTTGATTGATAATAACTCCCTTGTTACCGTCAGTAATACGGTGAGGAGGGGAGGAAGGAGAAAGCAGTTCAGTTCATGACAGAATTACTAGGCAATTCACTCAAAATCCTGTATCTTTATTTTTGCCAGGAAGGGAGAGTAAAACCCAAAGGTTTGCTGGGAGAAACTGACCATGCTAAGGAAATTCTGCAATTGTTCAGAGGTGGAGACCCACGTGTTACCGTATGACAAACACTGCCGTGTTATCTCTCTTCTAGTGACCCATAAGAAGCTTAAGTTTTCATGGATCTGTTGTGCATAAACTGATTCTGGCTGATACTTGTTGGTACTTTCAGAAACAGTTGACAGCAGGTTGGTAGAGATTCAAAGCACAAGCTGCCTTGGTCAGTTCTGGAGGGGGTTCTTGCTCCTTCTGGTCCATAGTTGGCTGTGAAAACCCTGGGTCTTCTTCCCTTGCCTACCGCAACCCTCCAGCAACAACTGTGCTCCCAGAGTGGAAGGGACTCTTGTGAATCTGGATACTTTGCTGCTCTCATCTGCTCATCCCACCTCCTGAGAACATCATCAGGAGAACATCAGCCCCCCTCCTCCTGCTTCCCATCCTGCTGCGGGCACAGGCAGCCCGTCCCTGCTGGCTGTCAGCCTCCTGGCTGGCTCTGCTGGGACATCAGCAAGGCAGTGCTGCTGGCGGCTGTTTCGCTGGCAGGGCTTGGAGGGCAGGATCACTAGTGGAGGGGACCAGGGAGATCCCAAGGAAGCTGTGATGTCTCAGCAGCATGCCAAGCAAAGCACACCCCGTGGGCTCAGCGCCTAGGGCTTTGGACAGGTCCCCTCTTGCCCCTCACCACGAAAAGGACATTGAGGTGCTGGAGCAGGTCCAGGGAAGGGCAACGAAGCTGGTGAAGGGTCTGGAGCACAGGTCTTATGAGGACCAGCTGAGGGAGCTGGGGTCGGTTAGTCTGGAGAAGAGGAGGCTGAGAGGAGACCTCATCACTCTCTACAACTACCTGAAAGGAGGGTGCAGTGAGGTGGGTGCTGGGCTCTGCTCTAAAGTAACAAGTGATAGGACAAGAGGAAGTGGCCTCAAGTTGCGCCACGGGAGGTTTAGGCTGGATATTAGAAAAAATTTCTTCACTGGAAGAGTGATCAGGCCTTGGAACAGGCTGCTCAGGGAAGTGGTGGAGTTGTCATCCCTGGAGGGGGTCAAGAAACGTGACGATGTGGTGCTTGGGGACATGGTTTAGTGAGTTAGGTGATGTGGGTTGATGGTTGGACTTGATGATCCCTGAGGTCTTTTCCAACCTTAATGATTCTGTGATTCTATGATTCTAAGTGCTACTGGGAAGGTGGTTGCTCTCCAAGCTGATTCTCTTCTCTGGAGATCATTGTCCTCACAGCTCTGCTGAGCAGGACCATGTGGGCACTTCTGTGGCGGTACAGAACCAGGGGAGTGGTGAGAGGAGACTGGCTGTGTTTGGCCTCCTTTGGTCACTTAGTTGATTTACTTGGCAGCTGGAAACAGTGTGACTGATAGCTCAGGAAAATGGTGGAAGGAAGATGAGGCGAGAAATAGCTGGTGCTGTTTCTAGTCTTGTCTGAGATCCTCCGTGCATGGCCATGTCATAGGGTCAGCATCAGAACGGCTGGTGTCGGATACATCTGCAGCTTGAGAGACTTAGGTGAGTCCATACAGTGCCTTATAGACGATGAATGAAATCCCAGACTGGAGCTGTCTCCCAGTTTTCTCTCATCCCAGTTCTTCAGCAAATGAATGCCTAACCTGTTCACCTGGCCAAGCAACTTAATTTTATCTTGGATTTACTGCTCACACAGCTCCATCCATTTCCTCTCCCTTCCCCAAGCATGACTATGCAGTAGCTGGCGGAGCTGTGCGAGGTAGCACAGTGTGTCTGAGGCTCTGCTAGCTTGGTAGCCAGCCAAAAATGACGCATGTGGAGACCCCCCTCCACAGCTGTATCCTTTTCAAAGTGATGTTTGTAGCAGAGAGCTACAAAAGTGCTATTATGTTGTCTTGAGTGGCTATGCGGGTTGCATTCTAAGCAGAGCAGGGATTAAATTTTGCCATCACTGCCCATGAGCAATTTGCCATTGTGCAGCGAGCAGCTTTCAGAGCAGGTTATTATTGCTGCCTGCACTGTACCATTCTTATTATACGAAACCTGAAACAGGACTCCCAACCTTGGAAGAAAAAAAGATAATCCCTTTTTCTCTATTGTTGGCAATACCGTCTTAGGAGCCAGAGAAATGCAGCCCCCCTTCTCCTCCCTTAATGATCCGGTGCTTTTCTACTCAGTGTTATTTCTGTGTTTGCTTCTGCTGCATTTCGAATAAAGCTGGGACTAGTGCGGCTGTTCTCACTGAATAGTCCCAGCTAATGTGAGGCCGTGTCTTGCCCAAAGATCTCCATCTGTGCACAAAAGAGCAATGACAGCCACTTCTGGGGACAGGAAGCGAACTGGCAGGTCACAGTGAACAAAGCAAGTAGCAAAACCTGCTGAGGTGTATTTATTTTTGTTTTATTAGGGGTCAGACGTATTAGTGACAGAAAATGGTTTTTGGAATGGAAATTTCTAAAGAAAAGAGATACTTACCACCAAGGGGTGTTTCTTCCATTATAGCTATGTAAATAGGGCCAAAATTTTACCAGCTCAAGATGCTTTGAATTAGAGCAAAACCCCACTCCTTTCCTTTTCTCGTCCCACTCCATCTTTCCCCAGTGGTAATCCAGATCACAGAAATGCCCGTCCCTGCCTCTCAAAATATTTTTTTTCTTCCAGACAGGCAAAAAATGTCACACTTGGCTGCACACTGTATTGAAGAGGTACTACCTTGTGTTTGCACTTTTCTGTTTTTCCATTTTCTCTAACTGTGCTTAATACTCCTGATTAACCCCAAATTTAAATCCTTTTTCGTATTGTATCCAGTCGCTGTCCATTTGACTCCCACAGGATAACTTTGTCTTAAAAACCAGCTTGATACCAAAGTGAATTTACCATTACAATGAGTTCCAGTAGTTTCTTCTCTGCCTCAGCTTCATAGCGAAGGAGGACCTGCGCTGTAAGTCTCCTATCTAATCTTAGATGAACTCTGTCCTCTAAGGCTTCCTCTGTGAAGGTGAAGACCCCAAAACCCCAGAGGAATTCCTGGGAACATCTGAAGAGAGCCAGCTCTGTGGATGAAATTGCCCCAGGAATCGCAGTGGCTTTTCTCTTTTTCCCTGGATCCATATTCATTCTACCTTATAAAAAGTCCTCTTTGAGAGAAACACTGTTATCACTCTTTACTCTGAGGACCCATACCAGTCTGCTTTTCAAAAGAAAAAGCTCAAAATTCAAGCTTTAGGGTCAAGATTGGCTGCTTAATAGAAAACACCGAGACACAGAAAGAAGCCCCGTGAAGGCCTTTTCATTGCTCCTGATTTTACATGCAGTCGATCCTATGGTGCTGGGAGTGGTGCAAGAATCAAAGTAGTGATCGTGTCTGTGAGCATCACAGGGGATGAGGTTCAAGGCATCACTCTGACCACGGAAATGTCAGGGCTTCTGGATTAGGGTCCTGGATCTGGGCTTGGTGGCATGAGCCTGGTGGAAGGCCCTTCACTAGCATAGTCCGTCTTCCTCTGGTCTGTAAATGATTTGTTTTGTGAGCCAGAGTGTCCCAAGTCCCGTTCACTCTGGGTATCACTTTCTCAGTTCACTGTCCAAGAAAGTACAAGCTTTGGCTGAAGCTTTTCCACGGCTGAGGCATTTTCTGCCTGCATTGCCCAATGAACTCACACAGCAGCCTTTCCCTTCTGCAACCTAAAGTGATGTTGGTCAAGACTACAAAAGATTAGGGAGATTAATTTTCTTTCAGGATTTTACCTCCGCCAAATCTGCTTTAAATAAGCCTGTGGTTCCAGCAACTGTTAGCGGGAGAACATGCAGATGCCCACCCGGCCAGCCAGCACGGGCAACTCTGCTTCATTTCCATAGGAAACAAAGCTACAGCAATGTCGGATGGGATTGACCTACTGTGTGAGGAGGTTGTGAAATTTAATTAGCACTCAGAGAAGCACTTTGGCCATCTTGGGACACAAAAGTGTGATTGAAGTATCTTTGTTTCCACACTAGTAAAAATCTGCCAGAAAATGAAATAACCGCATGGCTTTTCCGGTTACCATGTGTTAGAGCAGAATGATAATGGGTGGAGGAGGGAAACACATTTGTGCCGTTCCCTTTCTGCTCAGGCTCGGGGCTGTCAGTCCAGCGCTGTGCCCTGTCAGCTTCACAACAGGGAGTGGTACCAACCCGGCAAGCGCGAGCATTCAAATCAGCAATTGCACGGTGAGTGCTTAGGAAGGAGCTTTGTCTTGCCGTTGCACATGTAGGAACGTAGGAAACACCGTCCCTCCCTCCCCCATGGTCCCTCATTTCCGACGGGCTTGGAGACTCTCATTACGCTATTGCGCAGCTCCTGGCAATGGCGAGGGTTTTGAATGCTGCTGCCTGCTTTGGAGGAGAGAAACTGGGATAATCTGCTTTGGGTAGTGTCCCTTGCTGGAGATAAGAGGCAGGAGGGAGATGCAGGGAATGTAAATTGAATGAACATATTGCGGTTGCTGGAAACAGCTCTGGCACCGCTGCTGATTGACAACAGCCTGTCCTGCCCAGTGTCCCTGTCACTTGTCCCAGAGTACAGCCATGGAACAGGCTGTGGCTTCACAGTATGGCACAGGAGCTTTCAGTAGGTTTTCCATCATCAATTTTTCTTTCTTTACCTTTTTCCCTTCTTCCCTTCCTGTGAGCAGATGAAACATGCACTTAATTTTCAGGAAAGTGACTGCTGTGGTAGCAGCTGTGGGAAATCAAATGCACAGCAGGCCCCCATAATTCACAATAATTTTGTGTAGCAGTTTCTGATGATGTGATGTCAGGTGAAAATTATCCCTGCTACTTTCTCGTGTGCCACATCTTTGAACTCCAGCCTGCTTTTCCATTGGCATGTGTGCCTAGGGCTACCAGATTATTGACAGGGGAGAAGAAGTAATATCATAGATTTAGTTTTAAAATCTTCTGTGTGAATGTATTGCTGGGAATGCGCACAGGGTGCTGCTGGAGCCTCAGCAGCGAAGACCATTATTGTTAGCCCTTTAATCTCCGCTGTTTGTATTTATACAGACTCCTTTGCTAAGAAGCATCCATTTTGATCTATTATATTTACCCACAAATGTGATATTTACTGCTGACGAGATAAAAATGATAATGATATCTCTGTGTCAAAGGATTTTATTTCAAATGAAAGATCTAACGGAGCATATCATGTTTTATTATTGCTGTAAGTTCAGTTATTAGTATCTGCGGCGAGGCGTCCTTCCCTTCCTATCTCCATTCAAGCTGCGGGACTGGAGCTTGGCTCAGGGCACAGGGAAGGAAAGTGGGTCATGCTAGAAGAGATGAGACCCAGAGCTTCACGTCTCCTCCAGCTGGAAGGAGAAGGCCTCCGGGAAGCACTTAGCCCAAGAGGAGCTTTGGAGCGTGTTGTGATGGAAGCAGAGAAGCCCTAAGGCAGGGGGCCAAATGGATGTGGAGTTTCTTAACATCACACCAAAGGGTTGTTTGCCTTCCGTTAGCAGGACGGCAGGTCTCTGGGATGGGAGTACGTGTGTGGACTGTAACGCCAGGTTCCTTGGTGAGGTGGGCTCAGGAAGAGAAAAAAGCTGGGGTTGTGGTTACAGAAGATGTTGGTGAAAGGGTAAAACCTGTTGCAATCTGATAAATCATTTTATTGCTATGTAGCAAATCGGGCTGTTAGCAGCTCCGTATGAAAGAACGTTTAGATATTGATGATGAGTCTGCTCAGCAGAGCTTTGCGTATACTGAGAGGACCCCGTGAATCTGGAATATTTAATGTAATCAGCTGGAATGTAAAGCACAATATGTACAGCCCTGTTCAACCCATGCATTTAATCACTGCTTTGGAACGGTTATTTCCCACAATAATGCAATGCCAAGTCTGAAGTGGGGAACAAAAACACTGTTTCCCAAGGGAACAATGCAGAAGCACCTTAGATGGTTTTGGTTCCCTGTTTTCAGAGAACACCTTGCAGAGGTATTACCAGAAATAAAGCTGGCCTAATAGTACAGGCTAATTCGCAAATAAAGCACTAAACACTGTTTATCTGTGGTTACTGTTTTAGTTACTGTTGGGGAGCCATCATATGTATTAACTTAGGAACTAACAAAGGTCACTAACTTGGAGATATTTGGGAATTCTTGCTCCATTTATGATTCATTCAAAGTATCAGTCAAAAATTGCCCTGTTATTATACTTTTCTCCTACTTTTCTCCTGTTAAAGGAGTTCCCTTCCTTCCAGGATCTTCCGGCAACCCTAGAAGACCACACAATACTATCGTGAGCAAAGTTAATAGTGAGCAAAAAATAGGCCAATTTAGAGAAAATAGTTCATTTGAAGTTTTAAGCTGAAGATCAATGATTAATGGATTCAAGCAAGAAGACAGCATCAGCACACTAACGATCTGTTCCTCGGAAAGAGAGGTGGGTTTCTGACACATTAGATGTGTCAATAGCCTCTGCAGCCAGGGGTTTATAACAGCTGATGTATCCTATTAGTAGAGACATGAATGATAAACAGAATGATACCAAGTGCATACTCCAGCCAGCACTGATTAAATTATCACAACCTGAATGCACTGGGTCTGTGAGGTTGTGGCTTGCTGTGCACAGGCAGCAACAGACACAGTTCCAAGGGTTACACCAGCTCTCCCACACGGATCCTGGCCCTTGGCACATCTACCCAGGGATCTGGTTGTGCTTGGTCAGTGCAAGGCAGAGGAGTAAGCCCCAGGAGCACCAAAAGCTCAAGTCGTTGTAGAGAGGTATTAGTCCCTTTGTAGAGCGGAGAGAGACATGTTGGAGGTCAGCTCTGTTCCCACGGTGGCATTTGACTCTGTGTATGAATAAGTGACTCCTGAACGTGTGCTTTCCAAGGGCGGGTTCCTGGCAGTAAAACTTTTTCCCTTTTGCCTGGACCAATACCTTGAAGAAGTGTTTAAGGCATGCTTCAAAACCTGTTTTTTCTTCCAGACTTGTTGAGAGAAGTTGGACTGAGCGTTGAATGGTTGTGGGGTGTTTCTGTATTTGAACAAGGGTTGTTAAAACTTTGCTACTTGCCTGAAACTCGCTGCCTAACTTTCTGTTTACCAGCACCTGGTCGCCTTATAGGAAAGGGACTCATAGCACTCTTAAAGTGCTTTTTAGACATTTTGTTGTGTGTTGTAACTCCATAACCCCAAAATGAAGGGTGCTCCTTAGGTCTGCTTTAAAGCAGTGAACAATACGGACACCGCAGCTACACAGCCTGCTTTCCCTGGTTTATAGGGAAGGATGGGCTCGGAGCAAGATGGAGAGGAGACCAGTAGTGACATCTTTTTCCTCTAATAAAAAAAAAACAACAAAAAAACAAAGAAACAACCTACACCTGCTGGCAAGGAGGATTTAATGACTAAATAACAGCCCCTGCCTGCCCCCCATCCCATGTCTTCTGTCCTTCTTCATGTAGGAGTGTGACCTAGAGCCTGTTTCCACTTAGTACGCTCGTGATTAATAAAGACAAGAATGAGGAGAGAGATGGCCATGCTGTTATAATGAAAATTCAGAGATCCCCACAGAACTGCACCAGGTACATTTTCATTTCCACTGCTGCTGGTAAACACTCCACAGTGGAAGAAGCACAGACATCCAGAAAACTACATCCCCATCCTTCTGAAAATATAGCCTGTCAAATAATACCGAGCATGCCCGTGTGTAAGTGCCGTAGCCCTCATTTCTTAGATGCAGGCAGACACTGTAGAGCATGGCTCAGCACTGACTCATCACATCCGACTCCTCATGCCAGGCAAAGATGTTAAATGAAAGTGAAAATCCATCCATTTTTTATTTCTGCTAAGAGCATGGCATTGGGCATAAAAAGGTTTATAACCAGTCTCTGGACTGGAACTGGTCTCTAAAGGCAGGTTTTTGAAGAGCTGAGCCAATATGTTCACCCAGAGCTAAATGCAAATAGAAGCACTCCATCACCGCTGCCCAGGGAGATGGGTTCACAGGGAGGTGAAACTGCTCTGCCACAAACCACTCATCCCCAGTCCCCTTCCCGAGTTTGCTAAAATCAGTCTCTCACACTCACAGGGAGAAAACCTGAACAGCAGCAAGTAACTCGGTCCAAGCCCAAGCCGTTCTTGCCCTGATTTTGGGCCTCGGGATTTGTGGGCAGTGGAACCTGGCTGTGCTGGTGCACAGGAGCCTGGGCTGACACCTGTGCTCCCAGCTCCTGGTACGACGTGGGTTTGTTCAGCCCTCTGCACACCCACCCAGAAGTGTCTTAACACCATCCCAAAGGCCTAAGCCCTTTTGGAAAGCTATTTCACTGTCTGAGATAAAATACTTCTCCCACTTTCATCAACAAACTTCCTTCACCTAAGCAAGCCAGAGAGCCCCACAAGAGAATCAGGCTGTGGGCTGCCACGACCCCTATCTATAGCGGGGAGCTGGGGTAGCGGGAGGGAGAGCCTCCTGCCCACACCTGGGGATGTACTGGGACAGGTAGGAGGAGAAGGGGCTTTGCTTTCTGGCTAGGCAAAACTTGAGTGTTACATCTAGGGAGGAGAGGCTCTAGGATAAAAAGCAAATAATCCAGGAATCGGGGAGGAGGGGAGAATAGAAAATACTCTGGTTTTAATCAGGAAAAGCAGTTTAGTTGCAGTTTTCTGCATAATTCTGTTGAAGAAATAAATTATGCAGAAGAATGTGCTTTTCTCCTGAGGCTAAAAAAAGAACAAGTGGGGCTCAGGGAAATGCCTGGGACTTACATGTGTTTGCCATTTAGCTGCATTTTTTGACAATTCCTTGTAGGTTGAATGGTTTATCCTGTAAGCTTCAGCTCTGAAATGGACTCCTAACAAGAGGGTGCGGCAGGAGCGTCCTCTCATGTGGGAGAAATGAGCGGGACCATCTCAGAAAGGCCTTTCCTGGTGTTTCTGGGGCTGTTGGAGCTCCTTGCAGCTCTGGTGGGGCAGCTCTGTCCCATGGGGCCACGCTGAGCTCAGCTGGGGCAGCTCAGGCTGGGATCTGCCCCGGCACAGACTCGCCTCCCTCCCTGACCTGCTCACTTGGGACTGGTCCTTGGGATGGACTCCCAGGATACGGGAACCCCATCAGAAATAGATGAACGTTTAGCCAAGGTTGTTTTTCCACTGCTATGCTAAAGAAGAACGAATGCTGCAATTTTTATTTCTTTCATGCTTTGTGCAGCCGTTCCCAAACCCATGAAGTGAAGCGGTGGTTTTCCAGGAAAAAAAAAAAATCCAGGCCCAGCAGACTGAAATTTTGGACTCCTTAATGGGAAGAACCTGACTTTTAAAATTATTTCTTTTCCACTGGAATGCTTAGATTTGGGACCTAGGAGCTCAATGCACTTAGATGTATTGGAAAGCTTTTATTCTAAGCTTTAAAATATTCATTTAGAATTCCTTGAGTGGAAGAGGATCTTCGTGAACCATCCTAGCAAAGTTTTGTCCATTTGTTGTTTTAGTTGATTAAACATAAGTACAAAAACTTGTGTTGTGCATACGGTGGGCTTGGCAGGAAAGAAAAACATATTGAGAGGCAAAACACAGTCTTTATCCTCTAAACTTTGGCTTTTCTCAGTATAGATCCAGCTTCAGGCAATTACTAAGTCCCTCCTGCTCAGTCTCAAGTGGTCTCTAGGAATCAGAAACAACATCTGTTAATTTTTAGCGGTGGACTCTGAAGTGGCTTGGCTTGGGCTTTCCAGCCAGCTGCTCCCACCACACAAGCTGTGGCTGTAGAGAGGAGGAGGAGGCACCGGTGACTTGGGGACCTGGAGATCAGAGGTACTGAGAGGACACGTGGACAGGGACAGAGCTGAGCCCTGAGGCTCTGTGGGTGTCTGGCTGAGGAGAAACTGGAGTTCCTATAAGGACTGTCTTCCCTTGTGGCATCCCTGCCCTGGAGCTTGTCTGAGCCTGGAAAATTGTCTGGGGCTCTGCCACCGCCCTGCAGAGGACATCTGTCCCCATCCTGCACACAGGGTTTATTCTGCTGCTCCTCCTTTGGGCCACGATCTCCCTGGTAGCTCTGTGGGGCTGTTACTGGGAAGGAAATGGACAGCAGTCGCCCTCAGTGCAGCAGAGCGGAGAAATGCTCCTGAGCCGGGCTGGAGCCTGCAGAGCTGAGCAGGAGTGTCCCCGGGAGAGGTGTGCTGCTGGTGGTTCTCGCAGGAGAGGGAGGGGAGCCTGCCTTTGTGGCAGACAAAGCTGGGTGGACAGCAAGCAATTCAGATCCTGTGTCCACCATTTTGTTCAAAACTTTGGGCAAGTTTCTCCGTTTCTCTGAAGGTCACGATGATTCCCTGAAACAGCGTTGTCCCCAGGGAGGTACAGTCCTGCCAAGTTGACTGGCATGTGTGACACATAAAGTCCTCAGTTCACAGGTGCTGTGGGAGCTCCTAGGTCTCATTTTGTGTTTGTGGCTGCACTGGTGCTGTTTTCTGTGGGTCAGGGGTGTATTTAAATGACTCTGTGGTTGTGAGGAGAAATATAATTTAATTTAATTCCCTGTTTACAGTGAGTTTGATTTGATGATGCCTCACAACTGCTTGATGACGAAGAAGATGTGCATGATTACAGTTCATAGACATCTCACAGCTGGAGAAGAGAATATTTTTTCGTAGTGATATTACTGTGGAAACCATAATGTACAAGCTACCTTCCTGCCCTGATAGCTGCAGTTTTGCAAATAGCTGTGTTCTGCACTAAAACCCCGCTATTTCTAACCAGGGAAAGATCTTTATTTTCTACAGCAGAGACTCATAATTTCTCTTTTCTATTTTATATCTGTGTAGTGACTGATCTGGGAAGATGCGTAAGGTGCAACCAGGATGAATGGCAGTGTGTTGGAGACTGGCCTCTCCTTGCAATAACAGCCTGTTTGTGAGCATGGTGGTTAAAACAAATGAGAGGCAGAAACCTTTTCTGCTTAAAACTGAACCTCTGTTCTGTAGAGAACAGGTTACACTCCTTCATCTATAAAATGATGAAATGCATATGAAATCAGTGGTGGAAAATCAGTATTTTCTAAAGGAAAAGTGAAAAATAGATTATGAAAATTCCCTCCCTCACCAACCTTTTTTTTTTTTTTTTTTTTTTTTTTTTTTTTAATGCTGAGATTTTGAAATGCCAAATCCAGTGCTCCATGCCTAGAAAGTCTGTTCTCATTCTTGGGAAAGTCTTCTGTTTTGCAGGCTCCTGTGTCTTTAGTTCAAGTAATGAAGATCACTTTTACACATCAATTACAACAGGGAAATGAGTTCCGTGGCAGGTGAACACGCTGAAGGTCATTTGCTTTGTCAGAGCACTGCAAGCGGTTGCTGTCAGCTGTGCCCGTCTCTGCGGATCTGACAGAAAACCATGTTTCACGTTGTGGTACAGGGGGACCACAGGAGGCTCTGAAAGCACTCGTTTATGGGACAGCACCTCAGCTGAGTAATTTTTGGTAGCAGGTACACGCACAAAGCCATTATTGGCGCTGAATCAGCTTACTTTTAGGGCAATTTTCCCTTGTCCTTCCCCCATCCCCAGACCGGTTGATTTGCCTAATGGAAGCTGACAGTAAACCTCAGCCCTGATTGTCAGATTTCTCTAGAAACCTCAAGGGAAAAAAAGGAAGGCAGACATTTGAGGAACAAAAATAGCACACATAATGAGCTCCCTTATTTAGCCAAACTGCTTTTTTAATAACCTTCCTTTTCTTTCTCTCTCTTGCTCAGGCAGACACACCAAACGTGCGGCATCTTCAAACAAGAGGAGGTGCCTTGGGCATTGGGGTTGGCAGAAAATAGGTGGATGCAACTGCTGTCCCCCTGGGTTATTGCTTGGTCCCTCTGCAGAGCTGCATCTTGGGAAAGCCATTCGGGAACAATCTTAAGAGGTGATCTCTTCCTTGTGAGCACTTTTGTTTAACTCATCTAAATTCTCATTGCAGCCATGGGAGTCTCTCATTTGATTCAGACCGTGCACTGGTGTCGTGTCTTTTCGGTATGAGCTTAGGTTGGCGCTGTGATGGTGAGCTTTGGCCAACAGTGACAGTTCAGGATGGTCTGTGCTTTTTACCTCCAGCTGGGGAAAATGTTTTTTTCCAAAGTAAACCTGAAAACCACCTTTAAAGCGTGAAAAGAGAGTCAGACAAAGCATGTAAAGGAAGTTATCCTACATACACTCCTTAGAAGTTGGACATGACAGTCTTTTGCTTTTGTGCCTGACATAGTCTGTGTATGATGTTCTATGCTATGAAATAGTCTTCTTGAAGTGGGCGGTGGTTTTTTTGACTGTTCCGGAAGTGTAGCTAAGAAGCAAAGAAAGAAAAGCTTATTTATCAGCTTTCTATGGAAAAGTATAACGAAAGACAAGGTGGAAAATATGACTGAGTCATATAGATTGTCAGAAGATATGATGGAAGATATAGTTGTTTGATTTATTTCAGAATATATCTGTTCTTCCTCCAGGTCCTTAGAGCACAGAATTTTTACAAATAACCCAGCACTGGAGATGACAAGCCGTACTTTCAGCA
Organism: Pterocles orientalis; assembly: GCA_011057875.1. Lineage (NCBI taxonomy): Eukaryota > Metazoa > Chordata > Aves > Pterocliformes > Pteroclidae > Pterocles > Pterocles orientalis. The sequence continues at coordinate 218,466 of WKFP01014351.1, read as the reverse complement.
TCACCCCCCCTGTTAAGCAGGCTTTCTTTACCTTACTCCTCACTTGCTCTGGGGTTTTATTTTACGGTAACTAGTTGACAGTGAAATGAATTACTGAGGACAAGACATGGCACATCTTTTATAGCATTGTTTGTCCAGAGAGGTCTCAAAACTATAAAGTACTTGAGCTGTATATTATCTTGCCCAGTGGAGAAATGCAGCTTCTTCAGGGGTGGCACAGAGCAGCTGTCCAGCCAAACTGACTCGCACCAGACTAGTACTTAGGCTCACACACTGGCAGCAGCTGAAATGTGCCAGGGGTATGAACAGTATTTCTAGTTATTATTTTGCTATTACTACAAGTAGGCTTAATTTCATTGTCAGTTTTGTTTACAACAAAGAACTTAAAAGGAAGAGTGAACTCATCTATTAATTATCTAAATATGTTCAAATGAGAGTGACCTTAAGAAGCACCTTGGCTTTTGGCCCTTAGTTGTTCAGCTCCTAAACAATGCTGACTTTGGCTGTTCATTGGGAGATAAATGATGTCTGAATGCCATCAAAATGTTAGACAGCTCTAAATAAATCCCAGTAAGTTGTCTGAGTAAAGGGAACACAGAGGTGAGGTATAGTACGTTCTGTGTTGCCTCAGAAATTTAAATCCATTTACAGTATATGTCTTATATTTATCTATATTCCGGAACTGTATTATCTTTATTTTTGTGGATTCCTATTGCTTTCCAGTGCTTTTAGTCTGTAAATTCAGCCCCGGATGGATGTTTTGTCTTAGATATATCAACTCAGCTCCTTCTGAATGAAGGCTGGAGCCTGAGTTTCTTTCCAGGCGTTCATCTAGGGTGATATACTCAGCTCAGAACCGGGCTGGGGTGAAGCAAAATGCCACTTTGAAAATGTTTATACCCCTTGTATTAGAGAGAGTGATTTACCAATCTCACAAGGATCGTTATTGTTAGGTAGGAAGTAGGAGGTGTATGTGCAGGTGCTGGGGAATTTTCTGCTGGGTTGGGCCTGTGATGCTGTGTGCTTTGGGAAGCTTGTCTGTCTTGTCCATTCACCAGCTTAGGCTTGGAAAGGATGTCCAAAAAGTAGAATAGGATGAGCTTTTCAGAGCAGGACAAGCTTTTCACAGCCCGTCATATATCTCCCTCCTTTGCAACTGTTTTGAAGAAGATATTTTTTTCCCATCTCTGTCCTTTTCTCCATGTTTTTCTTCCCTGCCCTGTCCACTCTCTTCCCTTCCAGTCAGTCCTGCACGTGGGAAATTATAAAATGGCTCCCGAGCTACTTCACTAGACAGGTTCTGCCTTATTTCCATTGAAAATAAACTTTCTTCTTGCAGTGAAACTTAAAAAAGGACCCGACCACCTGCCCCACCTCTAAACCCCAGGTGAGCAGCGTGCACGTCAGATCGTCTCATCATTTTGCACTGCTCCAGCTCCTGCTGGGTTGGTTGACGCGTCTTGCAGGTTTGGTATGGGAAGTGGAAGAATATTGTCTCTATTTGTCCAGCTGAAATGAAGAGGAAGCCCTTCTCCTCTCCTTAGCTTGTGTTAGCCCCTCTCATCTGCTTTGCCTGGGTGCTGTTTCAGTCCTTGTTAAATCCATTAAACCTTGGGAGATATTTCATTTTAAAGAGTCTGAAGCATTGCTGATCTAGGAGGTACAATTACCAGAACAAATGTCACTCATGCACTCTTCTTTCAAGAGCAGAAATCCATCTTTAAGTCACTAATGTGGCCCAATAGGGATGATTTTTCTGCAGAGTATTAGGAGGAAAAAGCCCTCTTTGGAATCCAGAAAATAAATAAATATCAAACTTGATTGTTATATCCTTTCAGAAGTTGACACAAAGATTGATGGTTAATAAGCATGTGTTCTTAATTTGCATTGCAAAATTTTCAGTGAAAGCTACAGGCAACCATCAAAACAGTCAGTTCATTATTTTGTTAGCTTTCCTTTTTCCTATTGTCTGCCCATGGGTAAGAAGCTATCTATCAATAAAGGAATACTGAGAAACTCCGCTGAAGACAAGCAAGATAACAGATTGCAGTCGGCATCCTTAGTTCCCTGGACTGGCGCCAGGGTTAGTGCCTCACACTAGCTCAGAAAGTCAATGGACGATTTATTCTGTACTAAAAATATTTTCCCTTGTTTCTTTATTTTTTTAGCGGTATATATACATATATACCAAGTGAATTTCAAATTCAACAGATGGATGAGATTATAAAGAAAAGACAGGCTGCTAAAGAAAGCAAAAAAGCTATTGTCTTGGATTTATGGATTTGTTCCAATCCGAGAAGCTCAGAGTTCTCCGATAAGGGCCATAAGTGATTAGGAAGTAATGAACTATGGAAAAGGGTCGGAAGATGTTGAGATTAGATCTTCATGACTGAACAGGAGCCAGTAATGAAACAATCTGCATAAACTGCTGCCTCAGTGTCAGCTTCTCAAAACTGTTGATTTATTCCTGTTATCGTTATGTTTTTGCTTCCAAAGAGCAAGATACGAGGAATTAAGTAGCCAAAGATAGGGACATTTTCAGTTAATGTTTCATTAGCTTCTGCGTGTTTCTGGTTTACTTAAAGCCTGTGCAGATCACCATCTTTTCCTTGTTCGCCTTCTCAGGGATTCATGTTTAAAAGGAGATTCATAAAACATTTCCATGTGGGGAAAAGAAGTCTTTGGTTAAATTCAAAGTCTCTTTTGATCTCCCTGAGATTTAATCATTGAAAACTCTCTGTGAAAGGGAAAACCTTTATACCTACATTACACCAAAGAAATAGGCTTGCAGGTCTCAAAAGTCTTCATAATTTTTTCCTTGTCAAGTATAGAAGATCTCATATTAAAATCTGTTTCTGTTTATCTCAATATCTACACAGTTGAAAGTTTCTTATTCCACTTGTAATTCTATCCAGAGGGTTTCAGGCAAAGGTAGTTCTTAGTGGCAGTGATGTTCTTATCACTGCGATGATCTTGGGATATAAGTGAGGCAGGATTTAGCAGTAATGCCTTTCCGTTAATCAGCTACTGTGCTCGTCTAGCAAAAGATAATGCCAAGCAGCCTGTGATGTCTTGGGTTATAATTCTCTGTGATTAATATATAGAAACCCTACTAGCATCCTTGTGGTATGGAGTTAAATGTTACATACCGACATCAGAAGACTCTGTTAATTTCTTTTATTTCTAACTAAGAATAGATGGAGAAAGCTTATTATCCCTGTCTTCTAGTGGGGACACAGTTATACTGCAGTGGCTTGCCATTTACCCAGGAAATTTGCACGGGAGAGAGCAGTTGCCTCTAGACTGCCTGAATCTCAGTGCTGTTGCCACAAGGCCAGCTTCTGGTGTTTTCATTTCTGGTATTATTTTAAGCACTATTTATAAAAAAAATATTCAGGACATCAGAACACCTAATTCTGATAACTTTGGTGCAATTAGGATGCCAGATTCTTTAGGCAGCTTTGACACCCTTGGCGTATCTGCAGGACAACATTAATATAGTGGTGTTTTGTAGGAGTTGAGTGAAGGACACTATAGAGTATTAACGAATATTTCACAGATGCTTTGTAGTATCTAGCCATATTCTAGCTTTGTAAAATCCTTAGACTAGTAAAACTTTGAAATTCTTCAGTGTCATTTGGTCAAATACCAACTTTTATTACATGGTGAACTCATGATGAACTCATTGACCCCCTGGCAACTGCGTATATTCAGTGAGTCATTTAGATTTCGATGCTGAACAGCCACATCACATCCTGACGGATGTACTAAAGCACTGTGTTGCTGTATTGAGGAATCTTCAAATTGATAGTCCTTGAAATGTTTCATGATTCTATGATTCTATAAGAACAAGTCTTCCCCTCTTTTAGCCTCTTCTAGACCCAAACGCAGGACTCTCAGAACTAGCACTTGTTTTCTTTGCCCCATAACACTTTGTGCTTGGCAGGTCTTATTTCATCCATTCAGCTTTACTTTGATTCAGCCGCAAAGGGCAGTGCATGTTCTTTCCCAGGTAGGAGTGGTATCCATCTGTTTAAATAAGAAAAGACTGTCTGTATCCTTTATTTAAAAAGCTGTGAAGTGAGAGCTTATGGTTTTCTCGTCTTGCACTGGAAAAGTGAAACTGCTCGATTTCTCTGGCCGTATCCAGCCATGTAGATCTGATTTCACTCTGCCATGCAGTCATTCCCATGAGCTGAACAGGGACGTGGGTGTTGCTGTTTGCCATTCCAGGTTGCCATCTCTGAAGGTGGCCATCTGGATGGAATATGCATTTTGATGCTCAGTCAGGTGTCGCGGGACCTATTTGTGTTTGTTCTTCTGTAGGCAGCTTTGTTCCATCAGATTAGGCTGGGATTCTTTCCAGTTGAGGCACCTTGGTGCAAGCAGCTATTATTATTATTTGTCTAATGCTAGCAGCGTGCTGGGGCCTTCAGCTCAGAACAGAGCTTTCTGTGTTCCTCTCATATAGCTGTAAAATGACCTTGTGGTTTTATGGGCTGGTTTTGCTTACCAGACTCCTGCAGGGCTTGTGCAGGGGGAATTATTCAGGAGCACTGGATATCGGCCAAAGGATGAAACAGGACTAGATGCACAAAACTTGCCCCTAACTCTTGGCCAAAGACCCACTGCACAGATTTGGAGGGAACTTGTAGGAAATAAACCAACCCAAGTGTGTCAAATCCCAGTAGATGGATCTGGGCTTTCTGGGTTGTAATGGATCCTTGAAGACATCAAGAATAGCTTCAGGTATGAGGTGCAGATAGGTTGGCAAAGAAAGAGGTAAGCTTGCATAATCGTTGAGTTACTTCAACCCCAAACCAAAAAGGCCAACAATCCTCTCTTCCCACCGAATTGTTGTGTATGATCTACTGTCTAGACAGATCTGTGCCTAGATTGAATTGAAAGGGTTGTTTGGAGTCATGATTTTAACTCCTACCCTCAGAGGAGATCATGTCCAATTTCTGTAAAACGCTGGGTGTACTTGGATTTTTGTCTCTGGTGACGGCGAACTGCTGTGTGATGTCAGGACACTGCCACTGGGCTGTCGGGACACGACAGGTCTTCCTGAGAGCTGCGTATCTCTGACACAATTAAAACAGCTGAAACTTTGTCGTTTAATGCAATGCAAAGCAAACACCCTAGAGTTTGAGGTGACTGAAGAGTGTTTCCATACAGGAAAGTAACAGGCACTTTAAAGTATTTATTCTCATCTCACCTCCTGACTGAGGTGGATTCTGAGTTCTCCACCACCCCAGGCCCCCCTGAGGGTGATCTGCAAGCGAGGAGCCCACCCAGTCGCGTACATCGGGTGTGCAGAGCTGCAGCCGTGAGAGCTGCAGCACACGAAAATCTGTCTGAACCACTTGTTCAACACAGCAACCGCCTTGTCATTAATGTCTGTTCCCTGCCTGATGGACAGGACCGAGTCCACCACCACAGTAAACCACTCCACCAAATGCTGAGCCACCTTCCCCTCCCGCTGCCTCAGAAGGCCTCAGGGCTGCTGGCAGGATCCCGGGACGCTGGGACGGGGATGTTCAGCCAAGCTGGGCCTCCAAAACAGCCCGAGATATCCTCTCAGGTAGGGCAAAGGCATCATTATTTACTGCTGTTTGGTTTACTTTAAGCTCTGATGAGACAAATTAACAACATCACAGCCTCCAATCAGCCAGCTTTCATCCTTCCAGGCTCCCCTTCCCCCATGGCAGGCTGCAGAGAGCTTTGGTAATTATGCAGGGCCCATCTTCAGCTGCACAGCTCTGCCTCCCCAACCAGGGCTGCCAGCCTTTCTCCTCCCTTGTTACCCAGCCAAGCTTCCTTTATAAGTCCTCTTAATTGGCTCGTTAGTGTAACCTGAGGCTACCTGTCCTGCTTGGCTGATTCACTAATGAGGCTCAGCTGCCTTTTGTCAGACCCAGACAGGCTGGAGAGGGATCTGTAAAACCTGGTCCTGGGGATTTCAGAGCTGTTCCCTCCAGTCCCGCGGTAGCCCAGCCCCTCTGTCTGTAGTGTCACTGGTGGCTCTTGCACCGGCAGATGTCTTGTGTGCTCTCAGCGGGCATTGCTCCCCTGTTTAAACAGGGGCTGTCCCTAAAATCCCCTCTGTTGTTAGTGCACCCTGATATGGAGAGCACTGCGAGGGGTTCCTGCTGCTGTCAAACCCGAGAGAGGGCCGTTGTGCTAATTCACAGCATGCAAACGCTGCTTGGGAAATGCTTCCCTGGACATCAGCAAGAACAGAAGTTCAAAGTAATTGTATATTCAGGTTTCTAGACGAAGACCAGCATTAGACCTATCAAACCTTTGGTACCTTCTTGTGAATGCTCTTGCTCTGGGCTTTCTGTGTGGTACCCACGTCCTCTGGGGGATAACTGGGTGGCACAGACTGCTGAGGAACCCCGAGGAGACTGGACTAGCTGAGCTTCTTGCCCAGCAAAGCAGCGATGGTGACTTTGGGGGCTGCAATGCCTTCCAGACCTACCTGATGACAGTTACACTCTACACTTCTGGCAGGACAAAGGTTTGACCTTTCTCTTTGTAAACCACATGCAAAATGGGCCGGGTAGCTCATTATTTTATGTGAATCTTATGGGCTACTGAGGAGCTCTCTTGAGATGGGTCAAGCCAGGGCTCCACCTCTTTCTCTCCTATAGCCAGTCTTGGAGAGCAGCTCTTTGGTTTGTTCAAGACCAACAGTGCAGAGGCTGGCAGTCCTGATAGCCTGCAGCTGTGTAAGCTGAACCTGTAGGAAGAATTTGAGCAACCAGGCTCATAGCAATTGTAAAGAAACTATTTTTTTAAAGTGGCTTTATCACACCCAGAGTCTTAAATAGCTTGCAGCATTAGTTACTACAGTTTAAAAATATGAAGTGAGAGGTCACGCGCTTGGACTGATAGGAAAAATTTTTCATATTAGATTAACAGATACCAGTTAGAAATGAGGCAAATTTCTTTTTGTGCTTGTTGATCATGGGACACACCCGTGTGCTGCAGCTATGGAAATGGCTATGTGATGTTGGGGTTTGTCAGAAAAAGTCTCTCTTTGAAGGGAGAGGAAGTGTCTGTCAAACTGTCTGTGTCTGACATGGTACTGCTCCGGTGGGTCACGTCCAGGAAAGGTGAACTTGAACCAAGGGAAAGTGAAACCTGCTGTGTGAGAGGGAACTTGAAGAGTTTGGCGTGTTTAGTCTAGCAAATCAGAGACCAAGAGATGATTTGATTGCTGTCTAAAAATACCATAGGGGAGCAAAGAGCAGAGAGAGGAATGCCACTGGCTGAGAGCAAAACGTATACATTAACCATGCATTCGTTTAGGCTGGAAATAAGACAGCATTTAACCATTAAAGCAACAACATTCAGGAACAGAGCAGCATTCATGTCAAAATAACAGGAGCAAAAATACTGTCTGTTTAAAGATGCACCTTGCGGCAGGAGACTCTGATGTAGTGACCGCTGCTGTCAGGGCACAGGACTCAGTGGCCCTTCCAGTCTGGGCCAGCCCAGTGATCCTAGGCATCGCTGTCCTCACCCAAGAGGAAATGGGCACTGCCTGAAAAGTGGTTTCTCTCAAGGTGCCTTCTGGTTACTCACCAACCTGGGACCTGATGCACCTTTGAACCAGAGGGCAAAGAGTGCTTGCTAGAAAAAGGAAGTCTTTTTAAAGCCTTGATGTGTCTGTAATAGAAATTGGCCGTTCCTACAGAGGGCTGGAATTTAGGGAGGTGCAAAGAGGCATTGAATGTTTCAATGCAGAATTAAGCTACTTAATAAAAAGACTTGGATGGAGTATAAATTCTCATGCTCAAGTGTACAGGTGAAATTCTGCTAAATGGGGATTAGCCTGAAGCCTTGAGTAGATATTGTGGGGTAACATTATCCCTTGTTTAGCTCCTGTAGGGCTTAGTTCATTGTCACTGAAGCACCTGATACTGGGCACTGGTAGAGAGGCGGTTTTGGATTAAGTGTCTTGTGCAGCGTGGAAGTCCCCTGGGTCCTGTTATTTCCAAGTCTTTCACCCTGTAACAGCCTGGAAGTTATAGAAGGCAGGAATTTCATCGGCTTTTGAGTTCCAAGGGATGACCCTGTATTGTTCTTAAGGAAGCTAGAGCCTATCATTTGATAAAAGGTAATTCTTTCTTTTCCCGTCTGCCTTCTTGGCCAGAGGCTTTGGTTCTCACCGTTAGAGAAATACACACCAGCCAGATCTGCCTGATTTGACAGAGCTGTCCAGGCAGGAGACCCTTCACGCCACAGCTCCCAGAAAGGGGAGCGTGGGTCAGCCTGAGTATTGACACCAGAAATGATCTGGCCGTGCCCTTCAAATGTCTAGCTAATAAACGCCTGACCCTGCGCTCCCAGAAGCAAGTAACAAAACCCTGGCTGACATTAGCGGTGTAGGGGCAAGCTCCTGGCGTGCTCTGGGAAGGGCTCTCACAGTGCTGCTAGCATTAACGCCCTGGTCACTGAGGTGTGGGCTCTGCTGCTGGGGGTCTGTGCCTGCATCAGACACTGCACGGGGCAGCTGCCTGCCTGCCATCCATCATCTGCAAGAGCTGCTCTTGCAGAGTGGGGCTAAAGGCATGCTCGTTTCCCTTGGGTTTTATTTTTGGAATTTCTGAGCAGATCTGGTGCCCTGAAGGCTAAAGCTGCTGCTGCCTTTTGGGGAACGCTGGTGAAGAGTAATCTCTGCAAGAGAAGACAGCAGTCGCGCAGTACAGCACATCAGGCAGTGGCTTTCGTCGTGTCAGCAAACATCACTAAATCACACAGCACATCATTTAAAACAAACAATGTGTAAGGGCTTGTAAAATAACAATACAAAGCAGCTCCTAAATTTCCCCGTTGTCAAACCAAGCCAGTTGTACTGGCAAGACTCCAGTGTCTAAGGTGCACAGAGTGTGAAAGTGTCTCACTGCGGACAAGCCCGAAAGTGCAGTCCCAGCACTTTGTTCCTCCTGTGTCATAAGGGGACAAGTTTTTCATGGACAAGAGGGATTGCTGTAGACGAGAGTCACACTGAAATTATGAAACAATTAACTGCAGAGGCAGCTCTCGATTTCAAGGTAAAAGGCGTGGTCTTCACCTCTACCAATCCTGCTGGTCAGTTTTCTGAAAAGTCCGTGTAACAGGGAAGGTGGGAACGCATGAGGCAGTTGCATGAGTGATGCTCAGCACTTGGTGTTGCCTTTTCTTTTCAGGAAGTATTGAACTCCAGTATCCCTGTTGGGCTGTAGAGAGGAGTGCTTTTGGCTGAAAATGCTGTGTTTTGGGTATAAAGCTGTCTGCCTTACCTAGTTTCTAATGTGGATTAATTGCAATCATTTTCAGCTGAATAAAATCTCCTACATTTCTATCCTGATCTGTTGCTCCTAGTGTGACTGACACCTTTGTGTGACAGACTAAGTGCTTAGCCCACACATAGAAATCACTTCACCCGTCACCTGGAACCGAAGGAACAATGGTATTGTTAAATTGCAGCAAACCTGTCGCCCCTGTGACTGTATATAGTAAAATCTCCTTTGAGTTCAGTGGCAGTGCTGTGGGGATGTCACTGGATGCTTTGGAAACCGCTGTCCCCTGCTCCAGTTTAATGTGTCCCAGCCGCACACGGGCCTTGCTCCTTTGCTTCTACTTGTTCTCTTTGGCCACTGTTAAGAAGACTTTGGGGATCTTGCTAAGCAGGGATTAACTCTTTTGTGAACACCTGCAGCACGTCCTGCTGAAGGGGGGCAGATGGTGACCTGTAAGCATCAGAGCATACACATCCATCATTACTTGATCGGATTTGATGGTTTGCATTTATTATTACTAGAAGGTTTCTGGTGTGATGTTGAACAATTTACTGTTCCAAGCCAGTTCTGTTGTCTGGTTAGCTGTATCTATCTAGTCATTATCCTGCCTTTCTCATGTTGGAATGAATTTTGCCGTTGACATCCTGGGATGTGAGCGCAGACTGCTTGGAACAGCAGCATTTGAAAAATTGTCTGGTCTATATATTCCTTGGTGGCATTCTTTTTTCATTCTTGTTCTTTATAGGTGGTGTCTTAGCACTGAGTAGCCTTAGGCATGGGTGAGGAGTGTATGGGAGCAAATCCTGCAAAGTCTGAAGGATAAAGTAGCCCTACCCGAAAGAGCATGACTTGGGAATTCTGCATTTCCTAAGTGATACAGAAAGAGTAAATATGTGATTTTTAGATTGTTTACCTAATGCAATTAGTCTTGTATTGATGTAAGATTAATCACTTCTTTTTAGTGACTCTTCAGTAAGTTTTGTTGTTTTCCCATACAGTTTGGTGGGTGCAATGGACTTAATCAAGGAGAAGAACCGTCAGGGTGCAGTCACTGATAAGCAATTATAATGTAAAATAACAGCAATGAACTCAAATTGCCCCTCACTGCCCATCACTGCTCTGCTTTTTATAGTAATAATATAGTCCATTAAAACCTACAATCACTGTAATGTTTATGCATTATTGGGGAGACAAATTGCATAATTCTCATTTTGCAATTTAAATGTAATTATGAGCTTACTAATGACTAAAACCTGAATTTGCTAGACTATCAGTTTTTCTAACACTTGCCAAAATTATAGGTAATTACTTAGAGCTTACAATAATTATAAGTCCATCTTTTAAATAATTAATGTGCACTTTCATGGTACAAAACAGCTAGTAATCAAACGACCTCTGGCTCTTACAGCAAGCCCATGCAATTAGTCTTCTTGTGTAGGTCTATAGAAATGTACCCATTACAAGAGTCTGTTAAGTTGGCAGGCTTGATATTGATGGCTGTTGCATTTTATGGTACCAGACAATGATTAACACACAACGACCTTTAGAAATGTGGGTAAGAACAAAACCTGAGTGCATTTTCTGAGCCACTGGATGCAGATCCGGAAAAGTAATTATAGGTGAGAGGAGTTTAAAGTTATGTTCTGTTGTCTTTTGGACTGTCAAATATTCTGCTGAGGGGATTTCTCAAGTCCGTTCATCTTTTCCATCCTGTGACTCAGATCATATCAGCCTGTCCTGGGGGGTCTGCCTTGTATTAGACCAATTGCTTTTATTGTGGTAGCACCTCAGGTTTCCTCACTGCTGCCCTAGGGTAGGTGCTGCAGAAGCACAGTATGAATGTTTCTTCCTCTGGAGTCTCAAAATTTAATGGGATGTCAGTGGGAAATAGATACCTAACTAGTGAAGCCCGTAGGTCTCTGCTTGCCAGGTGCATCTGGCCCAAATTGCCTTAACTTGTATGCTTAGCATTACCTGTGGTGAAGCTCTCCTGGGAGCCTGGAGCCTACGTACAGAAATGGGAAGGCACAGGACTGACTCGGTTGGATTACCCTGAGTCCATGGGCAAAAAACTTTTGTAAATTTAGCCCTGTTTCCCAGCAGTGCACCGTATCCTCTCCCTTTGCATTTTTAAAGTCCAGATAAAAGGCCTTTATTAGATAAAGCCAAAGCTGATAACAGCAGTTCTGGTGTTTGCAGTTTTCTCTGCAAACCTATCTCCTAGACAAAGTTTTATGGTAGAATTTGCTTTGAAGAAACAAAATAACAAAATAAAACAACACTGCAGAAGGCAAAATCAAACCTTACAGTCAGTGTCAGCGCATTTAGGGTCAGTGTATGGATGTCAGCAGTGGAGCTACTGCAGTGTGGTGTGCTATGAAAATAGCACTGTCTTGTGGTGTAAGCCAAGTGTTTTTGTCAAACTCTTCTTCCTCAGCTCAAGAATCTGCCCTTCCCCTGCCTTGGCTCAGTACGCTGTACCCCCTTCCTCGCTTGGCCCCAGGTGGGCAGTAGTGTGTAGTAGCTGCCCTCTGATGAGACATCGCCTTCCATTCTGATCCCGCCTGCAGCACCAAAATGTGACAACGAGCACATCACTTAACCTCTCTGAACCCCAGTTTACCTGTTTCTAAAATGAGAATTATGGTAACAGTTACCTAGCACACCAGGGTGATGGGAGGATTAATTCATGTTTATAAAGACTTGGAGGTCTTCAGATGAAAATTGCTACAGTAGGTAACTGCAAAGTAATTATGATTATCATTACTTTCATTTGCATGTATAGACTGTAATTAGCTGTGGATTGTTTTGCATTGACTGAATAATTTTAAAGCTCTCTTTAGGAAGGTGTCACTTTAAATGTTTTTACATTTTGCATTTAATAATATGGAGGTTTAGCTGCTTTTTCCCTTTCCTTACCCTCTGAGAGTGATATATCCTACAGTGTTGGTTTATTGGAGCCCTGAATGTAAAGTAGTCTATTTCTCTTCCTGTTTTCCTTCATTCTGTTGGTTCTGCTCTGGTAAGTGCTGATAAAGGAGCTTATTTGACACTGCAGGATGTTGCCCTGGCAGGTCCCTCCTGTGCACACCCCTGGGACAGTGCCCTGGGTGCCCCACTGATCCTCATGGGCTGTTCTTCGGGCACCTCCACACTGCCCCAGGCACAGCCACGCTGGAGACGTGATGGGGGTTATGTGGGGGAGTAGGGAAGGAGGAACCATGGCTAGAGACTCATTCCCTGCACTTGTGTCCTTTCAGATGCTTCCCAAATGTCTCTTCAAGCCTTGTTTTGCAAACCCATGTATCACGTGTGACAGCTGCTCACCTTTCTAGACATATTCTCGAGCTGAATGCAAGAAATAGTCCTTGCAGTAACTCCTGTTCCCTTGGAACAGAATGGGTATAGGGAGAAGACACATCCCTCAGGTTGTTTCAAGACTTAGCTACAGTTACAACCAGGTGTATCCCACTTGGAACTGGAGCAGTTCAGTTAGGAACGTGGTGACCATGGAGATGGCTCTATAGCCCGAGGAAGGAGGAGGAGAGGCCAGACCTTAGCAAGTACTGCTCTTGGGTTCTAGAGCACCATGGGTTCTATGGGGACCCATGGTGCTCTAGTGAAAGTGCCTCACTTAAGTAATTAAAAAAACCCGAGCATCCATTTTCTTACTGAACACGTTCTGAAAACTTGGACATCTAAATTGCTTAAATGTCTAAACCCACTTTTGTCCGCTCTGTGCATCCATCCACTTACTCTTGGAGATGGAAGCAGGAGCCAAAGCACTGTGCAGTAGGTGGTCGCTGTGACTTGATGGTTTGTCTCCTAGGAACATAACAAGCAGTAGGTTTTTATGGTCTGTGATTCCAGGAAGTCAAAGGCAGTTTGTTGGTTTAGTGACCCCAAACCCAAGGCCCTGCCTTTGGAGCTTCTTTGAGATTTTCATTTTATGCTGTGGAAGCAGAAGTCATTATGCTTCTTAAGCAAACACTGAAAACCACATTTAAATTAACATCTCTTAATTAGGCGAAGGAGAAGTTGTTTGTGTTGCGTGTCAGCATTACACACGTGTTGACAGAAGGCAGGAGCTGGAGCCCCTCTGTTAGCTGGGGCTGACGCGGGGTGTGGCTGTGCTGGCCCCTGTCCTGTCGGTGGTCCCTCTGCGTCCAGTCCATCCTCGTGCCTAAGGCACGCCTGCTGCTTAGTCCTCTCCATGTAGCAGCTAAGAACAAGCAGAATGCGTACAATCAAGGGCCATCTTCTCACAGAAGCTTGCTGTTACTTAGTTTCCTAACCTGGCTTCCTCTGAAGGTGGTGGAACGCTGTGGGATCACTTAGCAGCACGTGGGGGGGTGGCTTTCTGGGATGGCTTTGGGGCAATAGAGGCAACCACGTGAATTTGTTGTGAGGGAAATGCTCTTGTTCTCTGATGCTTGAGCTAAATTTACGGTTGCCAGTGTTATCCATCACTTCAAAGTAGCTTGAAAAAACTCTCACTGCCTACAGTAGTATCTGAAACTCGTAATCTTCTAAATGTGTCTGTCCCTCTGAGGAGCAGAGGCATGGTGCTGTCGTTCCATCGTTACCGGTGGAGGGCAGAGGCACAAGGAGCCTGTGGAAGAACACGTACTTGCAACAGAGCAGGGCTGAGGGGAGAGGAGGCAGCTCTAAAACACTTACACAGGGGAAGGGAGTAATTTGTCCTTGTTATCTGCAGTAGATAGAACAAGGACGTTTAGGCTTTATACTGCGGCTAAGGAGATTCCGATTGCCTGCCGTGAAGTGCTGCTCATGAAATATATGGTGAGGACTGGAGGAGACGGCCTTGGGAGGGCCCCCAGCCGAGGCAAGTGAGTGTCTCTGAAATGTAGCACCGGGATGGAGGCAAATAGGTACAGGGATGGATTATATGTTGTCTTGAAAACCCTTACGGCCATGTAATACGAGGCTGACTGGACCACTCGTGCTTTGAGTCCCTGGTTAGCTTCTAATCCCGAGACTTGCCCTTTTCACATGCTGAAAAGTGTTTAATGTATAAATCAAGTCCAGGCAGAGATTTATCTTAGGGTGATTCATACAGGCTAAACTCTGGCATCTAACTCAAAGGAGCATGGATCACACAGCGTTTGGGCCAGGTAGCTCAGAAGTGTTTGAAGGGTTTTTTTCTTTTTGTGTTTTTAATAGCGATTTTGGGGTCGGGATTCTCCATCTGGTTCTGCTGTTGTCAATGTGAGCCACCACTGAGCACAGCAGTGAGCTCCCCAACAGCAAAATTAGCTGGGGTCAAGCTGGGGACTGTCTCTTCCTCCATTATAGCAGCAGTCTGAGTACCCCTCGTCTTTTAAGCT
>WKFP01014351.1:177474-190939 GCA_011057875.1 Pterocles orientalis | reverse complement strand
TATAGGTACAAGTGTGGCTTGTAATTAGAAGTGACAACCCGTAGCTCTCCTCTCCACCTCCAAAACCTGCCACAACCCCTTCACCGAAAGCCACTGGAACAGTAGAACTGTCCCTTTAATTAGAAGTGTATTAATAAATCCATCTTGTTCTCTAATCCCCACACACATAGTACAGTGATTCATTAGCACAGGAAGAGGCAATTTAGATTTCCTCAGATAATAGCAGCTGTCACTAATCAAATTAAAGGAGGAACTGCAAATCTAAAGTTGGGCAAACTGGTCTGGCAGGGAGGAAGGCGAGGGGCTGGTGTGAAAGAACTTTGTCCCTGCTGAAAGGAGGATGGGGACTGCTGGCACAGGTGGTTCCCAGGGGCATCAGCAGCTCCTCTCTCCTCTCCAAAAGGATCCCCCCCAGTGCAGAGACACACTGTGGCCCCGTGGCAGTCCCCATGTCTAGAGCCTGTGCGAGTGCTCTTGCTGGTATGCCCAGCTTCTCTGGGGCTATGAGATGTGCAGAAACAACTGGTGCACACAGTGCTTTGTACAAAACCTCCTCTGCTAACATGGAAATGTTGGGTTTTGAACAATGAATGTATTTTTCAGAGTGATCAGGTGAAGTGATGCTGCTAAGCAGTGTGAAGTGATGCTGCTAAGCAGTGTGAGCTGCTGCTGATGTGAGCGCTCATCAGCAGGAGAGGACCATCCAGGCTGGGTGCACCAGCAGCAGCTCCAGCTCAGGGTCCTCTCTCCAACAGGCATCAGAAGCAGATACCTTAGACTGTAAGTATTGAAAGCCCCAACAGACAGATGAGGAACAAACGCCTGCACTGAAAGGAAATATTAAGATCCCTTCCTCCATTTTGACAGCCATCAACTTCAGACAGCCATGATAGGCGTATGTATTTACAATGCCTTTTCAAATCTTTTTCGCTTTCCCTTCAGGAACATCCCATGGTTATGAGTGCTGTAGGCTAATCACAGTATGAAAATACTTCTTTTTGCTGGCTTTGGATTTTTCTCCTTTCAGCTTCTTTGAAAGCTTCTCACTGGTGTGCTGTGGCAAGAACAAAAGGTCTCATTGTCCCTTTTCCAACCTACTTGTGAGGTTATCAAAATTTATTGCAGCTGTTCTTGTTGGTCTCCTTTGTGAAACAGTGGCTTGCTGACCAGTCTTTGGGTATGCAGAGGTATTTTCTGAGTTGGTCTAGCTCCATGTTGAGGGTGGGAGACTCAGGGCACAGCCACCATTGCAAGGTGGTCAGGATCCACTACAGACCATGTGCAGAGCTCTGACCGCAGGGTGGAAATTTGCAACCTCACTGCAAAAAGAGGAATCTCTGAGTACCTTTCTGGTTCAAATTTTGATAAAATTAGAATCGTAGAATGGTTTGGGTTGGAAAGGACCTTAGAGATCACCTAGTTCCAACCCCCCTGACATGGGGCCATTGACCACAGCTCTCTGAGTGCGACCACCCAGCCAATTCCTTATCCACTGAGTGGTCCATCCGTCAAATCCATGTCTCTCCAATTTAGAGACAAGGATATCGTGCAGGACAGTGTCAAAAGCTTTGCTCAAGTCTGGGTAGATGACATCAGTTGCTTTTCCCTTATCCACCAGTGCTGTAACGCTGTCACAGAAGGCCACCAGATTTGTCAAGCACAGTTTGCCCGTAGTGAAGCCGTGTTGGTTGTCACCAGTCGTCTCTCTGTTTTCCATGTGCCTCAGCATAGTTTCCAGGAGGATTTGCTCCATGATCTTCCCAGGCACAGAGGTGAGACTGACCAGCCTGTAGCTCCCTGGGTCTTCCTTATTTCCCTTTTTAAAAATGGGGGTTATGTTTCCCCTTTCCCAGTCAGTGGGAACTTCCCCAGTGGCTCAGCAATGAAGTTTCTCTTGTTTTGATAGTGGTGTAAGGAATTAAATGTACGGGATAACATGAGGAACGTGAGGCAGCCTGTCCCCAGGCCTTGCTGCCACTCACGCTGTGTGATTTCGGCTGTTCCACACTCGTGCCACGTGCTCTCCCCTGAAGCAGAGCAATTTTGTAGGTTTGCCTATCGTCCAACCTTGCCTGTGCGTAGTGAAAGCGGGAGATCAAAGGAAGAAAAGTGCTCCCTTCACTAGCACTTCAATCGGTGATAGGAGCAATTAAAATATGAATTAATCTAAGGGAGATGAAAATGCGGATTTTGAATAGGAGCCGCTGGAGTCACCTTGAACTTGCGCTTAGTGCTGTTTAGCCTGGGTGATTAAAGACATTTACACTCTATTAAAAACCTTTGCCGTTCTCATGTGAAAAACACCTTGTCAGCTGGGTGTCCTGCGTGCCTGCCTAAGGAGTAACCTTTGTATTGACTGGCTCGCCTCTTAATTCAGAATAATTTAACAGAGTCACTGTGAAGAAAAACAAACAGTGCATTATATGTGGTGAGGAGAGGCAGTGGGAGCCTGCTTCTCCCCAGCACAGTTATGAGGATAGGGGAGACAATAACAATTATCTTTGCTTTTGTCCTGAGCTGGTTGTTCCAGGCTCAGCTGCTCTTGTCAGATTGACTGGCTGCTGCTGTTCGTGCTTTAGGAAGGAGGAACGTGGACGCAGCGGGTGGTAATTAATATCTTGGGGTCCCTGCTGGACTGGCGACTGTCCACCCTGTGCAATGGCACATGTTCCCTGGTGGACCTGGAAATGCAGGACCACGAGCTGTGGCCCCACATCAGGGACAGGGTAGCCACCATCCCTCCCTGCCTGTGCCCTCAGCATCCCTTGGCCAACCTTCGCCATTGCCTTCTCCGTCCGTGGTGAGGCCACAGATGGTCACCCTTTTGCAGAGCACTGCAGGATGTTCAGGTGGAAGACGGGTGTGGGAAACCCAGGCAGAGCTGCTGGGGGCTTCCACTGTCCAGGACAGGAGAAGAGCTGAGCATGGGGAGAGCCTGGAGCACAGCAGGGAGCTGGTGACCACAGGGTCAGGGACAACGCCAGGCCCTGGTGGTGGCACACAGAGAGACTTCCTAGATATCCAGAGTGCCTGCACACCGTCGTCTGCAAGCTGCTGAGCATCACACTGAGAAGCAAGCCTTAAGGAAAAGATCTGTCCCCAGGAACGCAGTGGGAACCTTTATCCGATCCACACAGTCCAGAGTATTGTAAAAAGACGAGCTGTTAGTTCTGTTTCCTATCTAAAGGAAAGCTCATCGGGGTTGTTAAAGCTCTTCCGTGGTGTCCTGGTAGAGTAGGTCTGTGCAGATCTACCTGAGAGATCTGGCTCCCTCATTCTCTTTCATAGCAATATATTTTTAAGAAATTTTCGTTATATGCAGAAAATTCCATCCAATACATGTCAATTTAAATTGTGCACCGTATTCAGAACATAAATAGCTTATGAATACAATCTCTGTTTACTATACATGATTGTCAGCTCTGCCAGGCACCAAGTCCCCAATCTTTTTTTTTTTTCTTGTCCTGAGAAGCTCAGACATTATTAACTGATCTAGAACTTGTTCTAAAACATCTTCTCTGATAGGTGTTACTCCTTTCTGGGCCAGCCAGTAAGTACCACCAGCAGAAACACCTACGCCAGTGGGGATGGCACTTCCTCTCAACTGGAGGACAGCAGAATTGAAGAGTGATCGATTGGACTGTGAAAAATAGAATATTCTGTAAATTGAGATAAACTTTAGTCTTTTTATCCCTTCCCATAGGCCAAGGGCTAATTACTGCTGCTGCGTGACCATCCTAAGGTGGGTAAAAACATTTCTAGTGGCTGTTGGGAGCTGCCAGTTCTGGAGTGCCAAACTAAATTTCTGTCAGAAGGAAACATATTCACATGGCAGCCACGGAGGTTTGGTATTTCCCACCTAGCTAATAAGAAAACTTATTTGAAACAATAATGAACTGGGAGAAGTAATGCTGTTTATGCCAATAAGCTGCATGTAAAAAAAATTTAATCTCTTTCCCTCAGCTCAGTTACTGATTATTTTAACTGTAAGAGCCAGTAAAGATTCAATGCAGTTTCCACTGACATGTGAAGGCTTCTTTTTAACCACAGTTGGTGCTGAATTAGTTCCTAAATAAACCTCTAGTCATCGCTTGAAAGGATGGTGCTAAGTATATTGTAATGGAACTGGCAATAAACACATTTCCCTGAACTAATGCTGTAGGATAACATCCATCAGGTGTCTGTGTTAACCACCCAGCCAAGAGAGGCAAATGAAATTGAACAGCGCTCCTGTCATTTCTACATGGGAGTGAGCGACACGCTTTCTCATTACAGCTACTTTAAGGCTCTGTTTAAATAAAACACCTTCTGTTGGCTCGCCCTTGAACTCTGTCCTCTTCATCCAATTAAGCAGAACTCGGTGAAAGAGAAGCGCGGCTCAGAGCTCTCCCTGCAAACTGTAGGGCACTGCAAAGACTCAGATCTCATCCTACCATCGTGAGGGGTTTGGAAAGTTTAAATCAATTGTCTGTGGAAAATCAATTATGAAGCAGACCAGTTTGCTTTTGTGGCAAATGGAACTGATTCAGCTGTAGAGTGCTTTCCTGTTCAGAAAGAATTATATTTGAGGTCTACGGCAGCAAATATTGGGAGAGAAACTGAACAACTTCCTACTTAATGATAAGAAATCTACTGGCCAGAGCTGCTTTCCGACCGCTGAGCTCAAGGCTTCAGCTGGTGATAGCGGTTATTTTACTGTCGTGTCTCTTGTGCTGACATGCTTCAGGCGTTGTAGTAAATTTGCTGATCCTTCTTCACCCTGTTATTTTTGTGAAAACATGAATTTGGTTGACAGTGCAAGTTATTGCAGCACATACAGTAGCCCAGCAAAATCCCAGCTAGTAGTGATTTCACTTGAGTCCTTGTTTAATAATTTAGAAATGTTGTTGAGCATTCACAAGCTGTCACTGACATCAAGGGATGTTCGGTACTTGTAACGGGAGAACTCTCATTAACTTTAAGAACTTCAGAATTAGACTTTGGATCCAGGTAAGAGTTAGCACATCTCTGGATATGGGCACAGGACCATTGCAAAATGCTGATGCTGATGCTGTCAAAGGTTTCCACACAGCTTGATTCTAACTTTACCTCTATTAGGAGAGGAGGCAACAAACACAGTGTTCAGTGTAGGAAATTGCAGTGATATAGGGGAAAAGGAATAAGGAAATGTTTCCAGATATGTAACCTTTTTGATATACCTTTCCAGCTATAAAGAAAACAATTTCATTATGAGTGAGATCAGATACAAGCAGGGGACCAGAGAGGTTATGGGATCTCTGCCAGGGGAGATATTTAACACAGACAAGGTCCTTGGCAATCTGATCTCGTTGGGACAGCTTTGAGCCGGAGGTTGGTTCCAGAGATCCCTTCCAAGCTGAATTATTCAGTGATTCTGTTTCTTGCCTGGTCCCACACCTGTCCTGCAGACATTCAGTGGTGAGAAAGTGTATGGCAAATAACTACCATTCTAGGCATTTTCTGGTTGGTGGTGTGCACGTAACGCTCTCTAGTACTTGAAGATGATTGAGAACAAATAAGAATCCTCAGTGAAACAAGTTAGTGTCAGCAGTAAGTAATTTGGTTTTCCTGTGCATCAGGGAGCAGAGGCAAAGCAGTACTTCGAATTATTAAATCACAGGTTTGGACGGTGTATTGTTTCTCTGAAAATCCCATGTTGACTCAATGTCTGGCAATAGCTGAGTGTATTGGAATTACAAATAAAAGATGGAAATTAGAATTGCTGTGAAAGACCAGCTTCACTCTAAGCATCTGTCGGTCACCTCATCAGTTGCATTGAACTGTGCCCAGTCTTCAAGAAGAGATGAGCCATGTAAAACCCTAACAGCAGAAAGCATATTCTTGTCTCTTCTTTCACTACTTTTGCTTCCTTCTTCCGTTGTTTTTTTTTTTCTCCTTCTTCTGGGGATATTTTTCAGAAATGTGTGATATTTGATATACACAAGTGAGCAATAAAGCAAAAATTGTTGCAGAGTCATTTTAGTTATAGAGAGCTATTAAAGTTGTCATTTATTTGCTGTCATTTAATTGACAGAGCTTGAATTACGAGAAATTGTCAGTGGATTTCTACTGCTGGAGATGGGGTGTGGAATTTAATATCATACAGCGATAGGGAAAAGGAAGCACTTTAGCTGGCCTCCGCCGCACAGGAAGCGTTGTCTTGCCATAATGTTACGCTGGGGCTGCAAGCATTCTTGCTGTACAAAGTGCCAAGATGGGGAAAAAAAACAGTCTGTTTGCTGGGTTAAATCAGACACAGACCATGCAAGTTGAGGTGCTGGTCGAGCAGCAGAAGCATAACTCTTCATGAATCCTTTTAATAAAAAATCAGTTCAGAAGGGAAGGGTGGTTATGGAACTGAAGAACTTGATGGTATTTCTTGTCCTCATTACAGCCTTAATAGTGATGGAGAGAGAGGAAAGGCAGAACAGCGTGAAACTACACTTTTGAATGGTCAAGCAGCAGCAGTAATGAGGAATCTGCCTGTAGACACACCGATGAGCAGCCAGACTGAAAACCGGAGAAGACAGCTCTTCGTGTGAGTAACCCGGTCAGACAGCGGGAGCGGTGGAATTAGCGGTGGTTCGTAGAGAATATTACAGTTTTAACTTAAATCTTTCATTTTGTTGTTGTATAAAGTAGGATTGAGATGATTTTAAGACAATGCAGTCATCATACTAAAGCGTATCGCAGGTGATCTGCTCTGAGGTTCTTCAGGGCAGTCCCACAAAAATCCTACAGAAGCCTCCCCTCCCTTGCGACCTTTATTTGTAGAGCTGGAGAGCAAACATTGGGCCAAGTTAAATTGATTGCTCACTGGTCTGTTTTTAATTAGAATCAGGCAGGCTTGGTAATCTTCTAACATGTCCAGGAAAGCTGGATGAGTGTAGAAATGCATCCATGCATTTTATTGATTTGAGTTAAAAATTCAACCAACTCCTGAAATGAAACCTATAAAAACCAAAGCACGTTCTGGGATCGGGGATTCGCTTTCACGCATAGAGCAGCAATGCTTCTGACTTCCTCTCCTCTGGATACAGGAGAAAGACAGGAATATTTAACAGTTAATACCCAGTATCTTACTGATTTTAGAGAAACAATTATTTTAGAACAGAGTGAGAAACAAGCTTTTATAATTATATACTTCATACCAGGGATGTAACAGTCATTTTGAGGCACAGAGGGTGAAATCCATCCCTCCTCTCATTCAGAACACAATCTGTCCCACTGAATTTCAAGCCCAGCACTGGAATAAATGTCACCTAGTGACTTCAGTGGCATTTGCAATGTATCTCGCATTTTCTGTCATGCTTACTGGAAAATACCAAAGTATCTCAGAAATCCTGGCGTAGTATTGATTGGAAAATGCTGGAGGAGGGTTGGGTTTAAATGCAAGCAGTGTATATCAAAGGAGTTACTGATGGTTATAGCGCATGCTGATAGCGTGGAAAGGGCATCCCTGCAGGGCACTGCCTCTGGGGAAATAACTCCCAACCCTCTCTCTTTGAGAGCTGGGACAGAGCCAAAGAATTACCCACGCTGTGCAAGAGTTTCCATTAAGGCAGGCTTTAAACCAGCCCCAGTCTGGGCTTCATTCTGAGCCCTCTCCAGAGGATGCTGACGGACATGGGGCGAGGTTGGCCTGACTCGCACGCGGGTAGATGCAATCACAGCTATCAGAAGTGGCGAGTCATATCGAGCTTGAAGTTCCTTAGAGTCAAGCTTTCCACTGTTGTGCCCCAAAACACTTCCCCGAGACATGTAAGTACCTAAACATGGATTTAGATGCCTATCTTTTAAGCACCTAAGATCAAAAATCAGGCTGCAGGTTTCATCTCCTGTGACTTGTGTTTCCTCTCCGCTTTGATGAGTGGAACCTCTCTCTGTGGCTGCTGTGGTCCCTGCAGAGAAGGTGTCTTCTCCCAACTCTGGAACTCAATTGAGGTAGGGCCAGACCTGGCCAGAGCCCAAGGTATTGCAGGATTAAACTTTATAGTAATGGAGAAGAAATAGGAAATTCAGGCTGGCATTGGCATCTCATTCACTTGGCTTTTTCGAGACCAAACAACCCTTAACCCTCAGGGTTGAGGACAGGTTGCTGATGGCTTTGTGATGTGATGGCATAAAGGGGAGGGTAGGAGAGAGCGGTTCTGAGAGGGAAATAATTGGGGAACTGCGATGTTCTGCTGGTGGCCCCTTGTCTTGGAGGACATTTTTGCAGCATGCAGAGCCTGTGATCAAGGCTGCTGCTCCAGAATCCTGGCATTGTGCCTGCTCATGCTGGAATTGTAAGTCCAGTGGCAGCACCGGTGTCGTTTTGTAAATAGGAAGTGATGCTCCATTAGCCATTACTGCTCTCTCCTTCCTCAGCTTCTGGGGAAAGCCTAACATGATCTCCCCTGCATCTCCTTCATGTTCCCAACTTCTCAGCAGAGGATTTACTCTGTTTCTATGTCTGTTTGGAGAAAGCATTTTCTTCTTGCCCACTTTGGTGTCTGCCTTGCAAGTGCTCTTCCACTGCTCTGCCATATTCCCCCTGCTGGGTTGACTTTCTTCTTCCCTTTTAATACTGGAAAAGTGTCTTACCCTCATTAACCTCCTGGTTGGTAAAATAAGAGCCACAGCACAGGGATGTTCATATGAAGTGGACTTACTATCGAAGAGTGGAATAACAAGTGTTTCTAGGGTATGAGACCATGGTAAGGAGCGTGAGGGACAGACAGTAATTGCCCTTTAAGCAGCTCAAGCCCAGTACTCTCCTGCTGCTAATCCTTCATTTTCCCGAGCTCCATGGTCAGGGCAGTAGTGCGGTTTGGGGAGGTCGGGGCTGTATTGGCTTAAAAATGGTAAATGCTTTAATAAACCGATCTGTACAGCTGGAGTCGAAGTGCAACAAAGAAGAGACAGGCAGACAGTTGAGTTGGGACAAAGGGCTGCTGTTCGGTCGGGAAGGTAGCTCTGTTTCATCTGCAAGGCAACGTCCCTGTTGCTCAGGTGTCTCCTCTTGCCTAATTAAATTGTCTGCGTGCTTAGGTGGAGAGAGATGCAAAGTGCAGAAACAGTGTACAGCGCTTACATAACCTAAGTGATTTCTGCAGCAATCATTGTAGGAGTTAGCTAATGGCAGGGTACAGGGGCCTCCCGCTGAGTTTCCATTACCTTGTAATTTTCAGCTTGTTCACTGTTGCAAGAAAGCCCCTCTGTCTTGTAATTCCTCCAGCATTCATGTCTCATCTTCTCCAGGCTTGAAGTACGTAAGATGCTTTCTGCTGGGGGATTTATTGAGATAAGTTATTGAAGTCAAGCAGTGAGGCAAGCATCCAATATTACGCTATTCATCTCTGAATTTATGTTCCCACTTTCTTTTGAAGGTCTAATGTAATCACAAACAATTTGTTTTGTATATGTTTAAAAATTCATAATTTTCTTGTACAATGGAAAAAACAGCACTTGCAGCTCATTAGTGGTGGGATTCACAAAACATCTGGCTTTTCCTTTTGATGTAATTTCTGTGTGACTAAAATTCTGCCTTCGTTTTGAGCAGTTCAAATGAGGAGGTACAATCACTCCGCCAGAAACCCATTAAACGTGCCCATGAGTCAGCCTGTGTAATCTTCCAAGTGTGTTTGAGAGAATTATAATGTTTTTTCTCTTTTGGTGTATTCTGCTCGACCTCCCGGGGTGTGGGAGAACCTCCTTGTGCTGACCCTCTCCTAGGGAGGGTCTCTGCTCCTTGTCTCTGTTGGCTTCTCGGGTGAACTCCCTGTGCTGGGTGCTGTAGGAGCACTTCAGAGCAGAATGCCTGTTAACGAGCTGCCAGCTTACAAAGGGTGAAGGAAAAGCAGTAGGATTTTCCCTATCCCACAGCTGTTGATGTTAGCAGAGACATTAAGGGCCTGATTTACAAGTATGCCAAGCACATAAAAACTCCACCAGACAGCAACTGGGTTCAGGGGAGCTCAGTGCTTCTGGAAGAAACGAGATCCTGTGCAATCTGGCCAGTCTCACTTGGGATGGCTGTGGTCGAGCTGGGAATTAGCTGAGCCACCTTCTTCCCATTCCTTAACCACAGGCCAAGCACTTATTTTTGAGGAGCTGGCATTTTTTGACTGTAAGCTGAGTGTTTGGAAAGAGTAAAAAGACCCCAGGAGCCACAGCAGATGAAGAGGCGAGTGCTGATCACGAGCAGCACAACTGGTGTAAAGCATGGGCAAGTCTTTGGGGCTTACTCCAAAGCACAGCGGAGTCAGAAAGAGGCTCTTGTAAATGTCAGGTCAGGAATTTACTGCTGCGGCGTCAGATATTAGAGCTGTTGCTGCTGTGTACCGCTAACATAATGGAGATTTTCTTCCAGGGAACAAATCACACTGCTCAGGTTGACAGGGAGGAAAGTGTGACCAGGCGGCAAAATTGCCAAATTTACAAAAACAGTGAAACGTCCTGGGCCTGCAAGACCATATGTTAAGCAGGGTTTATTTTCCTTTGCACTGGGTTAACTGTACTCCTGGGCTATTCATTTGCCCCTGAAGAGAAAGGTGAGAAGCAGCCATAAGCTCAGGGAAGCCCCATGTAGAACTTCAGAGAATGGTTGTGTGCCTAAGTGACCCAGCAGCAGCTGACAGCCCCTGGTTCCACCTCCTGCCGTGTCAGTCAGCCTGGGCAGGTTTGTGCATTTGTCGAGATTAATCCGCTTCCAGCCTACTGGAAGCTTCAGCAATTCAGTGAAGAATGAATTCAGCCTGGGATGGCTGTGACAAGGCTCGAGCTACAACTGAGCTCTTTCTGTAGAGGTTTCTGGTTCCAAATAGGTGTGCAGAACACTGGGGGATGCTCACACTCTCCCTGAGATTAGCTTCGTCCTGCGTCCACACTGCTTTGGTTTACAGTTCATGTCTCTTTGGATGTGTAAACTTATTACTGCCGAGGCACGACCACATACCGATTGCGGTGGATCTTCTCTGCCTCCAGTTTATACCTATTTCTCTCATTGCTTATTGGCCTCCTCTATATATCCTGTTAGTCTGGCAGGTCGCAGTTTACATTCCTGAGGGAAAACCTCATTTCCAAGGTGCATCCACTGGTTACAGTATCCTGAAAACAGGTTTTGCTGGCGTGGCCCATCACTTGCACAGTCTCCAGCTCTTTGATCTCCCTCACAGCCATCATGTCAGACAGAAAAAATTACTTTCTCGAAGGGTTCTGTCTTTGCTGGGGGGCAAGAGGGATTTACAGGCAATAAAAAGTCAACCTGAAATTGAGCTGAGCCCAGGCTGCTGGGGGGGGTCTGGCACAGGGGTCAAGTGCCAGGACCCTGGAGCCATTCAGGTCAAGTACAGTGTGGACACAGTCAGTGAGATTTGGGTTTCTGGCTCCTGTGGTCACTTCTGAATGTTTCCTCTTGGAACTTTCCAGCTAGTCAAGGGGCATCTCTCACCATCCCATGTTTGGGCTGGCTGCCTGTCTGTGCTCTGTGTTACTGTCAAGTTACGACCCAGGGGTTGCGTTGAGTGCTGTGGAGAAGCCTTAGCCGTGTCTTCCAGCTGCCGGCAGCTTCCCCTGCTGAGCCATTTGCCGGCCTTAGGAGAAGGTTGGATCAGACAACCATGCAGCAAGGCTGGTGAAACCACAGACCTTGGGTGACTTTGGTCCAGCCACGGTTGTGGACACAGCTGAGGATGGGTCTCCTCAGCCCCAGCCAGCTCCCAGCATTCGGGAGGTTATGTGTTGCTGTAGTTAGATGAGGTTGAAAGGGTACCAGCTGCAAAGCTAAGAAACAGCTTGAGCTGTGAGCTTGGGCTGTAATTTGGGAGCTAAGTTCATTCTCTTGTCATTAAATGTGTCAGGAGGAGGCCACTTACTCTATTTAGAAGATGTCTGTATGCATATCACGCTCCAGTGCTCCAATAAATCTTCCCTGATTTTTCTTTCCTTCCTGTTACCCACTCAAGCACTCAAATAAAATTTTCCAAAAACTTTAAATATCTGTATAAGGTAGAGTTATCCAGCAGTGAGTCCAGTCAAGGGCATTTGTGAGTCCAGAACAAAATTCTCTCAGTAGTGGAGCTTGCAGACATGCAACATAAACTACTGTGCACTGTAATCTCACCTTTGTAGAGACTACAATTACAAGTGGATTCAATGGCATACGATTAATCTGGAGTTAATACTTGTGCATAAAAAAATGTCGGGAGACATCGGAGTTAGTTTACCAGTGAAAGATTTGTCCAACTTTAACTTGTATTAAAAACCCAGACTCTATTGTATTTATATTAACCTGGAAATTTGAAAACACCTCCTGCTTTAAAAAAAGCAACCCTGTGTTTTGTTCTGAAATTTTGCTTTTTGATGAGACATGATACTGTTGACTCTTGTTATTTAGGAAACCTTGTGAAGTAGCGTTTCTCTGCCTACCCCTGGAATTTGTACTCTGGGGAATTTCCTAACGGTTCAGGAGTGCAAAAGTTGTTCTATCAAAACAGGACTTTGAGAATGGTGTGCACCAAGTTTGATCCTGATGTAAACCAACGTCCCAGTTGTACAGAGGGCACCAGAGATGCTTCATTTGTATTCACTCAGAGCTTTCTGTAGTCACTTTTTAGTAGATCAAGAGTATTATATCAAGAATGTGATAAAACATCTGATCTGAAAGTTCCTCTAATTATTTCTGGCTTCTGTGATGCGTATTTGGGGATTCTCTGAATGCACTGCAGTTTTATTAGCCGAAATCTGTCATGTTTTAAACAGAGTACAGCTTGGAAAACTTCTGCTTGTGTGTCAAGGGCTTTAGTACTGGCTGGACCATTGCAGAATCCTGGTGTATGGCTTGGCACAGAGGAGGTCATGTGCATTCCGAAGTCCTTTGATTTCATTCTAGCCAGTTTGTCCTTCAACCTGTTTGTATTTGTCACATGGAGTCTTAGTTATTAGTCTTTGCAGCAGAAACTTGTGGAGCTTGGAGCCCAAATCCATTTCCTCCCCACGTCTGGGTCTCTCCATGAGACCTCAGCTCCCCCTGCTCTCTCTGTCAACAGCACAGTGTGCTTCCTTGAAACTGCTGCGGGTGCAGGACCGGGACACTTCGCACACGTGCATCCCATGTACATCTCCTGGAAAGGGGAGCGGAGAGAGATTTCCCTGCAGCAGCAGATGGTGAGGACGTTGTGCCGTGTGTCACCACGGACAGCACACGATGGCTAGCTGTGGGATATAACAACCCTAAAGAGCAGAAAAATAAGAAAGCTACTAGCATGCTACATTCTCCGTGTGTGCTATTGTGATGGGTTGGCCCTTGGCTGGGGGCCAAACCACACACACCCGCTCACACAGTCCCTGCCCCCACCCAATGATAGGGGAGAGAATTAAAGAGGTAAATGGCAAAGAGGACTCGTGGGTTGAGATAAGGACAATTTAATTACTAAACTACAATAATATTAGAAATAATACTATA
>WKFP01014351.1:166344-177454 GCA_011057875.1 Pterocles orientalis | reverse complement strand
CCTGTTTGTATTTGTCACATGGAGTCTTAGTTATTAGTCTTTGCAGCAGAAACTTGTGGAGCTTGGAGCCCAAATCCATTTCCTCCCCACGTCTGGGTCTCTCCATGAGACCTCAGCTCCCCCTGCTCTCTCTGTCAACAGCACAGTGTGCTTCCTTGAAACTGCTGCGGGTGCAGGACCGGGACACTTCGCACACGTGCATCCCACGTACATCTCCTGGAAAGGGGAACGGAGAGAGATTTCCATGCAGCAGCAGATGGTGAGGATGTTGTGCCGTGTGTCACCAGGGACAGCACACGATGGCTAGCTGTGGGATATAACAACCCTAAAGGCAGAAAAATAAGAAAGCTACTAGCACGCTACATTCTCCGTGTGTGGTATACATCAGATATTGATGTTAAATATTGAGGTCTTTGTTATGTTCCTCCCGCATGTAATGACCATTCATTCACCCTCACGTCAGCAGCAGGCTCCCAGGACACACGGAGGTGGGAGGCTCCAGGCTCCCAAAGCCCCGTTCACAGCATATGGCGTGTGTGGCTGGGACCGGCTGATCACCACAGTCTCTCCTGGCCCTCGGGCCCATCAATCCCTGTCCACTCGCAGGATGATAGCCAGGCTGCGCCTTGGCACGGCTCTCGACATGGGAAGGGGAGGCCAGGGCTGGCTTTGCAGTTGAATTGGCTGTTGTGCACAGCGTTCCAGAGCCCCATTCAGCAGGAAATGCAGGGATGAGCGTGCTCCCATGAGGACATGGTGCTGTGTAGCTCTTACATGAGGTGGTGGGGGGGGGTTGGACCTATGCTTCCTCCTCTCAGGGACAGTTCTGAAGCAGAGAATTTCTGTAGTGTCATGTTTTTCAGCTCTGTGTTTTCATATGTACAGCTCAGGCTATTTGTAAAATAAACCCTCCATCTCTTACACAGCTCACCTGCTTCATCTCCCCAGCTCTGCTTCTGGTGTTGTCTGAGGACGTAGCTTAAAGGATCAGTATTTATAAAGGGAGACAAATTACCTGAGGTATTACTGAAACCATGGCAAGTGTTTAATGTAGGGATTTTAATTCATTTATCCACTTATTTTTTGCACCCTCCATGGCCACAATCACTATGAGGCACACTGCTGTTTGAAGCACTCCCCTGGTAAAACATGACAGCTCTTGTCTTTCCCCAGTGCTTTCGGAGCTTCAGATGGAAGAAGATGGAGAATTAAAAAGTGATCTCGTTATCCTCTATTGTGCATTAACAAAACCCTGGCACTAACACAGTGAATACAGATGGACGTGAAAATCACTGCTTGGTGCAAGTTGGATTTGGATTTTTCCTCTGGCTTTGTTATCTGGATGCTGAGGGAATGTCAGTGAATTATGGCATGGGAAAGTAGGTCAGCATCAAACCTGGAATGGAGGGAAATGTGGTCAAAAACTACAAGACTGACCCTCTTGTAGATGGGCGATCGAAAGATGTGCTGAAATTACAACCAGAATGGTCCAACATCTCTTCCTCTGCTTGTGCTTTTGAAGAGCTTGGCAGTGAAGCAGTTGTGTAGGCATATGTCCTTAAAAAAAAAAAAAATCAGCTCTGTATTGATTTAGGCAGAAAACTTGGGTGTTTCTGTTGCTGCAGATCTGACAATAAATTCAGAAATATTTCAGGAGCTTCTGGCTCTCAACATGCCAGGCCAAGGGGATATGCCTCCTGGAGGAGAACCTTCCCCAGGGTGGCAGGGAGCAGTGGAGAGGATTAATGACTGCACTGCTGAACCATGCACAAAGCCAGCATTAGGAGGGCTTTGCTGTAATGAAACCTCCAGCCCTCCAATGCCTCACAGACTGAATAGCAGCTGCCAGCACTGTGGAGCAGCTCGGCACAATAGGAAAAGGGTCAGACCGAAAAAGCGGAGCTGGACTTAAAAAGTAGTAAAGAGGTAAGGGCAAAATAAGCCTGTAAGAGAATGAGTTGGTTTTGTGGTGTTGTGGGTTTGTTTTTGTTTGTTTGTTTGTTTGTTTTTTTCCTTTGGTAATAGCTGATTGCAGCATTCTTTGTTGGGAAAGGCGGCATTCGGGGAGGTGAGGTTTGCACGCAGGGGTTTCAGTGACTTCTCCCAGGGTCTGGCCAGCCAGCTCTACAGCCTGCCTCTAACAGCTACAAGGAAGTCCCACAGCTAATCCATTTTACTTTTTGTCTTATCTTTATTTCTGGGCCTCCAGTGGTGGAGTGGAGCCTCATTGTGCGAGGTGCCGTACCAACACAGACTGACCGTGTTCCTCCCGCTCCAGGGTGGTTCCAGTTTCAGTGTGAGAGGCAATGCTTATGTAAAGCAAAGGGAAGCACAAGGAGTTGGAGTGCTGGTGTACCACCTGTCCTCCTCAATGTTCAGAGCTCTGGGAAAGCTAGACCTGAAACACATCAAACTCAACACTCTCTCTAGACTCCACTCTTCTACAGTTAAAATGGATCATACAAAGAGAAAAGTGTCGTTCCTTCTCGCAGGTGATGTAAGGAGTGTTGACTCAGTTGAGTAAATTCAGCAATTTGGAACAATGTTAGTCTGATTTAGTTCTGGGGAACAAATAAATATCAGTAAGTGCACAAGGGAAGTTTTGGAGTAAGCTATTGTGAACCACTTAAGGCTAATCAGGAAACTGGAAAGGAATTTTCCCATGGCAAACCTGGTAAGTGATCTGATGCTCAGCCGTAGTATTTGAGGTCCAAAGTCTGTTTCATTACAGCTGCATTGATGTGACAAACTCCAGGGGCTTCAGGATTTTTTGAACAAAAGAAAGAACAAGAATTTAAAGGAAAAGGAGACATGGCTGTTACATTTGCTAGTCACATCTTTGATTTTTTTAAGAATCGTCACAAATATCTCCAGCACTGTGGCAAGGATGTTGTATAACTTACAAAAACCTAGAGAAAATGTTGCACACAGACTTCTCTAAAGAGAGAAGTGAAGCCCAGGCAGCCTTTGGTTTCATGGCTTGATGCCATCAGGGAACATACAAATTTTCCTGACCCTAAATGCAGTGGCTTTCACTGATCTGATATTTAGGGCTATAACCTTTAGCACAACACAGCTGCTGCAGTGCCCCAATAATACATCTGCTTTCAGAATCTCCTGGTTTTTTAGGTTTTTGTAAAAGTTGCTGTTTTTTCTGTCTTTTAAATACCTGGATGCTCTTCCCCTTGAGTAGGCACGGCGGTTCTGCCTGTGAAGCAGGACTCTGGAGGGACCTTTTTCATCACCTTAGCTCCTTGTGCTACGGAACGAGAGTACCACCGTACATCTAGAGAGTGTTTGGCTTATCCTATGGATTTGGTTTCAAATGGCTTGTGAAGGCAGCTGAAGTGGAGGTTACCTGTGTGGTGTTCAAGTTAATGTTAGTGCTCTTTTTTTCTTCACATGGATAATTGCTGCTGGAACAAGCACTAATCTGAAATGAGGTGATATAAACCTGGGACAGCTTCCTAGATAGCCGCAGTGATGCTTCAGCCTTCCCCTTACACGACTGAAATCAGAATGTGGCTTGTTCTGTGCTCCAAAGGGGGATGTGATCGTATGAAGAGCAGATTGCGTTGGTTTATTTTAGGTTGGAAAATATCATCTGGGTTTTCCTCCCAGCTGTTTCTGACAAAGGCTTACATCACGCAGCAAGTTGGAATTTGATTTTATGGACTTGACACGGATTTCATTGAACACACAGATTTGCATGAAATGGATAGTGGTTTACGCTGTGATAATAGAAAAGCCAATAACCATGTCAGGGGAAAAAAGGACACATCAGTGCAGAATGAGAATGCCAACCAAGAATCTTGTGACCTAGAGAAACGAGGCTGGAAGGAAGCTGCTGCACATTGACCAAAGAGACCACCAGAGAAACCCCAGATAGCAGAGCAGAAAGGCACTACCTGCACCGCCAGTGGTGGCTGCATGCTGCCCCAAGGAAAGGGCGTGACACGTGGAAAGGCAGGAAAGCAGTTAGAAAAGATGTTTTATCTGAATAAGAAGGCAGAAAGCTTCAGCTTATTTATCTGCTTTTGAATTTTAATGATCAGTTCGAGTGATAATTACAGAATTTCTATATTTATATAAAACCAGCACATAAAATAGCACAATTTTATATTTATGAAGTGCCAGTTTTCCATAAATACAGAGATTTGTTAATGAGCGCTGGGAACTATTCATTAAAATTCAGAAGTAGATAAATAATGAATAGGAATTGCTGTTTATTCATTAAAATTCTAAAAAAAAAAAAGAAAAATATTTCCTCGCTTATTGTTGATGAATCCAGCCTGTTTTATAAGCGATTTGTTTTAATTAATGCCATTTGACACTATTAGTGCCAGAATAGCAGAGCCATTTGCACATTGCAGGCTGTAAGTAGGGCTGCATTAAAGCTACCCAAGGCCACAGGATTAAACAAATTTCAGCCCAGTATGAGCGTCCATGAGTGCCACGGCTGTAGGTACGTCCCCACTGGGGTAGGAAGGGTCGATCAGTCAATGGCTGGCTGACGCTGGGTCTCATGTAGACCTGCTGCCTCTCTGCAGGGTTTCTGTACTGCTTCTGAAGGAGGATTTATCCTCCTCCGAAGGAGGGCTTTACTGATGAAATTTCAACAGAACAGTGGATTTCAAAGGAAAGGCACAGTTGGGATTTAGTACGGGTCATAGGTTTTATGTCAGGCTACGTGCAAACTCAGCCGGAGATAAGTATTGGTTATATTCACGTCCTTAGTTTTCAAACTTCACTTCTATACTTTGGAACTGGCAGCTGGTCTTCTCAGGAGATGAGAGCTTGGCCCAGATTTGGGGTCCTGGCCATGGAATTGCTTTTTGGGCCCCTCTGCCCTGGCTTGTGAAGGTTGGGGAACATGTGTCCTCAGGATCCATTGATGTGGAGCTGGACAAAGACGCTGTACTGAGGCCAAGGGGTTCAGCGCCTTTCTGGCATGAGCCCTGGGTGCTTCAGGTTGTCCAGGGGCATGAACGTGGGAATGTTGTTGGTAAGAAAATCATAGAATGGCTAGGTTTGGAAAGGACCTTAAAGCCCATCCAGTTCCACCCCCTGCCATGGGCAGGGACACCTCCCACTAGCCCAGGTTGCTCAAAGCCTCATCCAGCCTGGCCTTGAAAAAAAGAAGTATCCTTAACTGCTCCTGCCAATGGGCAGATGTGTGGAACATCCCTTCATACTACGTGCGTGCACCTCTGGAGTATCTGCGTGTCAGCATGGTCAGCTTAGGTTTTGTATGATTGCTGGGCGAGGAATGGTTTTGGTGTGTCTGGAAACCTGGATATTTACATTGTTGGCTGACCATCGACTTAATGTTCAGAACACTGAAAAAACTGGAGCAAGATCATGTTGTGAGCTGGGCACAGGCTGTCAGGAAGGCAACTCTCAGACAATGCCCTCTGGGTTATAGCGTTGCCCTTTTCTTCCTCCCTACCTGTGGCAGCTGATTTTGTTCCCTTTCATTGCTTTATTCCCAATATACTTTTGCTTTCACGCTCTTTGAAGTGTTCTCCATGCCATGGAAGCAGCTGCTCTGAATGATGATGAGCATCTCTGGACGCCTGGGCAATGTTTTGTTGGTTTGAGGAGCTTTGGGAGAGTTCACCCGCTTCACCGCATCTGGCGCAGGAACGTGGGGTGGGAGCCGAGGGGGGTTTTCTCTGTTGGCTTCGGGGTGCTGGATCGGGCCCCGCGGGGAGCTGGCTATCTCTTCTCTGGCTCTGGCTGTGGAACACAAGGGGAAAAGTAATGCTGTCAGTTGTGTAACTGTCAAGAACACAAGGTAAAGGGTTGTCAGGGAGAACGTGGAATTGGAAATGAGGATTCAGGGGCCCCTTTAAAAGAGCTCTCATCTCTCTTTGAAACCAAGACAGACAAAATGGAGTTTAATATATTAAAAAGGGTCTTAATGGCATTTGGGTTGTAAAAGGTCCCATCTCCACCTTTCATTCCTTCTGTCTCCCCTTGACCTCTTGCCTTTCCCTGCAAGTTGGATTTAAAACAATAAAATGGGGGGTTTTATGTAGAATACCAAATCGGCTCCTGTGGGGAACAGAATTAATTCTACTCAGGAGCAGAAAACGAAACCCAGAAGCATCAAAGCGTAGACATAAATTCAATATCCCACTGAGCCCATCACTTAGGAGACTTCACCCTTTCCTGCATGTCTATCTTTCAATCAAATGTAGATGTAGGGAAAGGGTTTATTTTAGTTCAGCCTGGTGTTACAAAAGCAGAAGGGAAAGAGCAGCAGCAGTTGCTGTCTGGTTGCTGTGTGAGGTTTATAATTTCACAAATGCCAAATGCATTAATCCAACCTGTCATGTCGCAGCTCTGTTGGTAGATCAAATGGGATTGAAAGATTTAGCTGAAGCTTTCCTGATACATTTAAATAATATGACTAGAAATGTAATATTCAGGAAAATGAATATTTTAGAGGTACAATTTAAAGTACCTGATATATTAGCACCTGCTATATTAAAAAGGAACCGAAAAGAGGTGGCCCAAATCCTGCAGCACATGTCAATAATGCATTGTGTTTTAGCACCAGGAAACTGGCCTGACTCCTACTCCAGCATCGCTGGGTTGGCTCCCCTATGGAAGTTCCAGCAAGATGCTCTGGTGCAATTACTCATGTGCAGGGCTCAATGTTAAGCGCGTGCTTACACACTTTCCTGGACAGGATCTTTAAAAATTGCTGCAGTACTGTGCCTGATTTTTCCTTTTTTCTTTCCCAGCATACCCACTATTCGACTGCCCCATACGTGGGAGAACTGGCCTGATCTATTGTCTCTTTTTACCCCATCATGTCTGCTTAAAGAGAAGTGGAAATATCTCTTTTTGGTGGTGTGGTTTCCCAGAGGGAGGAAGCCTGGTGTACAGGTTCTGTTGAGCAGGAGCGATAGGGGCTGTGTGACTGAATAAAGAGCTGTTGTAAAGCACCTCTTCAGGACTGACTTATCCTGCACCCAGGGCAACTGGTTGCGGTGTGGATGGACGTATCCAGAGCTGCTCTGGTTTGGGACTTGTGTGCGTGAGTGGGACAGCAGCGACTAGAGTTCTGCTCTGTGGGTTGTGGTTCGCTGCAATGAATTGCACCATCTTGTCAGCTTGGAACTAAAATGGAAGCAAAATAATTTCAAGCACATTTGGAAGGAAATAAGTTTAATGATATGGAGAGAAAGAAAGAAATGTGTCATGGCTCTACCTGTAGTAGATACCCTGGCTTTCAGTAGTACTTTTTGATTAGGCAGCTGCATTAGGTGCTGCAACAGCTTCAGAGATGGGCTGTTAAGGGCGATCAAGAAGATGGAGAGCTCCTGTCAAACAGAAAGCTTTGGGAGCGTGGCTGAGCAGAGATAGGGTTGTTCTTTCTAATCCCGCAGGGAGGAAGGGAGTTTATACTGCGATGGTGAAAAGCTGTTGAAGAGCACAAGTAGATACAGACTGGCCATCAATAAACTGGAAACCTGGAGCTGTCGCAGGAAGGAAGTTCTGCAGCAGCCCCTGTATGGCAGGAGTGCGGGATGTGAGCTTACTCAGCTTTATAACGAAGCTTCTCTGTTTCTGGAAGGGATGGTTGGACAGGGTTGCTTCCTGCAATCGCAGGAGATAGACCCGCAGGCACGTGATGCTGAAAGCAATGATACTGAAGTTAATTATCCCAAGCCCAGTCGACTCCGACTCACAGCAGCTGAAGGTTAGTCGTGTTGCCTGGGCACCGGTTTGCTAGGAGCGGCTGGAGGTTAAGTTGGGACGGACTGTAGGGTGGGGGAGGTTTCTACAGAGATAAGCACCAAGCTGGGAGCAGGGAGAAAAAGGAGGTTTGTGTAGTGTTGCTGGATGTTGTGGGAGCAGTAATTACACACTGTGCCGAGGAAGGAACTGCCGACACCTTCATATTCGCGCTGTTGGTCATTCTTCAGTGTTGTCAGAAACATCTGAAGGTGTCAGCACAGTCCTCACCAGGGACTGGATTCACGTGTTGCCAATTTAATGTCAATACTCATGTCTTTTAAAGAATTTTCCCTTCTTGGCTATTCCCCCACCAGGCTGCCCGTTTGAGACAGTCCCGCAGAGAACGAATGAGGGGTAAAATGCTTGCTGGCTGCTTTGACTTGAGGAAAGAACAGATGAAGCTTTGGACAGAAAATCATTGCCATTTGAACATCTGCTTTGTCCTTTTACAGCATGTGGTGCAGTAGTGGATAGAAACGTTGCACGTATATTTTTCTGAATCAACAGCTAGATTAGCAGGGGCCCTGATTCGCCGTCATTTTGAGGTTTGGGTGATGTTTTCACCCTCAGTGCCAACCTGTCTGCCTAAGCACAGGCATTCGTGATGTCATTTTATGCTCTCTAATGCTCTATAAGCTGCCTGTTTTTCAAAGTATATCATACATATGCAATGAAAGTTCCCTTCTAGTTTCTGTTCTTAGCAAAAGAGAGAAAATAAATCAGAAGCAAACTCACAGGCACCATCTCTTGCATGGCACAAAATAGTTCTGTGTTGTATCTTCTGCTTTTTTTCCCACCTCTCTGAAATTCTCTTACCTACTGACACAGTGAGAACTACATGCTGTGAAAAATCACAGTGTCTATGTTCTATATTTCTGACAAGACTTGGTATTACCCAGGGAACAATCCGTTACTTATATATCGAGAGGTGAGAGCGAGTGCCTTTAACTCATGTTAACTCACCGTGATTTCAAATATAAACACTTCTCCGAAGTGGGTAAGTGAAATTGAAGGCATTAGGATTCTGTCATGTCCGGTTACAGTCAGCCTTCACATTGTAGCCCACTTCTGGAAATAAGAAACTGTTTTTTTTTGATCCAGTTGTTTTAGGCTGAGTGAAGCAGCTGTTTTGTTGTTGTAATATTTCAAAGAAACGGCTTTTTTTGCAAAGTATTTTCCAGGAATGAAATATCCTCCCAGACCTTCTAAGAAACTGCTAGATCTTAAGTTAGGTCCGATTATAAAAGTATCTGGGTACCTGGGGCCAGGTTTGGTTCAGCATTCAAGACAGAAGCTGGAAGTGCCTAGGTGGATCTCTGGACACTCTTAGGTCTTCTCTGTGAAATTAGAGCCTGTTTGCTCAAGATGTATTGAGGGGTGATGGAGTGGGATTTCTGTGACTTAATTGGAGGCAACAAAATTAGCGAGGCTGAGGTGACAGGAGCGCTGAGGACCATATCTGCCCCTGCCAAAGGTTGCAGCAAGGGTCTGGATGTGTCCCCAGAGGCAGCAGGAGCAGCCCTGCCTGGATCCGGAGCTGCAGCTGGGGTCCCCTCCTCTGCCAGAGCCCACCCGGGGCAGGGCTGTGCGCTCCTGATGGTGACGTGATCTCAGCTGCAAGTGTGAACCTCTCCTGGATCCATCACTTGCAGCACTTTAAATATCGTGTCCCCTGGGCACTGCTGTGGGGGCTGAGGGTATGGGCTGATGGGATCCCCTTAGACCTCATGAAGCGCCCAGGTTGTGTTTTGCAGACTAGTCACCCTAAACGTCTGTTACGAGAAATGGAGAAAAGTTTCTGATGTGCATATGTGCTTGCAAAGTAAGACCCAAAGTGAATCAAGTTAAGCATGACATGGAGACACACTTACAAAAACAATTTTAATCAATTACAACTACAATTGCATGCTGTACAAGCCACAACTGGATTGTCTGATGTACCAGCCGATCACATTGGGCATGTAAGATTAAATTAAAGTTTTCTAATTGCGTTTAGGAACATACAAAATACTAGAGTCTAAAGTGTAGCAAATTAATTCTTCAGGCGTAGCTTAATTGGATGGAAATTGATTTATCGTGTTTGGACCAAATGAGCCAGTAAGGCGTGACTAGTAGCAGTGGGGTAAGGAGAACAACGTCTGTGTCAGTAACATTTAGAGAGAGTACCTCCAGAAGGAATGAAAGGTGTTACCTTGGAAAGTCCCTCTGAAGAGGGAGGAAATGATAAATTCAGAGTCTCCATCGTTCATATGTACAAAGTGACTGAAAAGCCTTTGATTATTTCTGAAAGTCCAAGATATACTTAGGTCAGTAAGGGAGGGAGAAAATTGTTTTTTCAGGCTGTGTAAATATTGTTGTTCTGTAACAGGAGAATTTCCACCAATCAAGCCATTATACTAATGCATTGTAGAAATGGATATAAAATTGCTCCTTTGTAAGAGTAATGCAGAATCTTTCGATAGCCAAGCAGCAGGGCCAGGGTGGAAGGCATCCAGAGAAAAGGTCTAATTCTCTATAGGGGACAGCCTATTTTACAGGAGTTTCTGTATCTCTTTAAGTTCTCTATAGACCTCGTACATTGCATATAAGGCTAACACCAGAGGCAATGTAGGCCCACTGATCAATGAGGTGGGTGCTCTGGTGACAGAAGATACAGAAAAGGCAGAGTTGCTGAATGCCTTCTTTGTCTCTGTCTATACTGCCGGAGGCTTTCCTGAAGAGTCCTGTACCCTTGAAGCCCCAGAGGAAGTCAGGACAAAGGAGGAGTTTGCTCTGGTAGATGAAGACTGGGTTAAGGAGCAATTAAGTAATCTGGACACCCATAAATCCATGGGTCCTGATGGGATGCACCCGCGGGTGCTGAGGGAGATGGCGGAAGTCATTGCTGGACCACTCTCCATCATATTTGGCAAGTCATGGGAAACAGGGGAGGTGCCTGAGGACTGGAGGAAAGCGAATGTCACACCAGTCTTCAAAAAGGGCAAGAAGGAGGACCCGGGTAACTATAGCCTCACCTCCATCCCTGGAAAGGTGATGGAACAACTTATTCTCAATGCTCTCTCTAGGCATATCAGGGATAAGAGGGTCATTAGAGGCAGTCAACATGGCTTCACCAAGGGGAAGTCATGCTTGACCAACCTGATAGCCTTTTATGATGATATTACCAGGTGGATAGATGATGGCAAAGCAGTAGATGTGGTCTATCTCGATTTCAGAAAAGCATTTGACACCGTCTCCCACAGTATCCTGGCGGCTAAACTGAGGAAGTGTGATCTGGATGATCGGGTAGTGAGGTGGATTGTGAACTGGCTGGAGAAAAGAAGCCAGAGAGTTGTGGTGAATGGGATGGAGTCTAGTT
>WKFP01014351.1:137886-166324 GCA_011057875.1 Pterocles orientalis | reverse complement strand
GAATATGAGAAAAAACTTCTTTCCAGTGAGGGTGACAGAGCACTGGAACAGGCTGCCCAGAGAGGTTGTGGAGTCTCCTTCTCTGGAGACATTCAAAGCCCGCCTGGATGCGTTCCTGTGCGATCTGATCTAGGTGTTCCTGCTCTGGCAGGGGGATTGGACTAGATGACCTTTCGAGGTCCCTTCCCATCTCTGACACTCTTGTGATTCTGTGATTCATTAAATCCTGTAGCACTTTCCTATAGTAACGGCACTTAAAGCTTTTGAATTTATCTCCCTGATTCACCTTCTGCATAAGGTGAGTATTCCCTTTAATTATCACACGTTCAGCTTGGTTTTGTCTGTCAGTGCACTGGCTGATGATACCCAGGTGCCATACCCCAGAAAGCACTTGCTGGGAAAAAACTGTGCTGGAGACTGTGGGTAGGTAGCAGGTACCATTTGTGGGTTATCTGGGCAGGACATATGGTACTTCTTCATGGGCATGTGAGGTTCTGCACCTGTCTTGCTTGGTCCCAGGCCTCCCTGAACGCTTTGCAGCACACGAGAGCAGAAGACATTGTGGCTTAATGGCAAATGCCTCCTTTTGTGGAGTTTGATGTTGCAGAGGTCTGTTGGGAAAAGAAGTGGGTAACAAGCAAAGCCTGGGTCCAGGCTGCGGGAGGGTGGGTGTGTGGGCTTAGAGGCAGGACAGAGGTGCTTCAAAATAGCCTTTGTGAATCCAGGACAGCAACTGCTTCTATTCAGTGGTCGCCTTTTTGGAGGGAAGGAGAATGTCAGCAGTATTCTCTGAAATGAACGGGCCTGCTGCTGGCCCCCTCCAGAGGGTCCCTGTCACCTGCTCTGTGTGTCCTCACTCTGCCTTAACACTCGTTTATGTGAGACTGAATGTTTTCCATTTCCCCAAATATTATATCAGAAAAGAGGATTTTCCTACTGAACGAACTGGTTCAGATTGCCTGCTAGACATGTTCAAGAGATGCTCAGTATTATTAAAAATACAAATAACATTAAATTTGCCTGTCACAATGAGGGGAAGAAGAATAAAGTTTATTAAATCTCCCCACCAAAAAGTGCTGACTTAGTGAAAATAACAAGTGTTCATTAAGAAGCAGCTAATTTGCCATAAAGAGTTGCTTTACTTACGTAAAGGGACCAATTGCTCTAATTGTGGGCAGCACACGGAATGTCTCCCAGAGAAGAGAAGAGCTGCGCTTTCTTGAATTTTAACTGCACGGGTTCTTGGAGTTCTGCTCTCCCCAAAGTGAAATGAAAGCTTTAATCATCTGGAAAATTAGAGGATGGCATTTGAGGTACAGACACGAAAACTAAGGGGAGATGCTGCTGGCTGCCCAGGGAAGGTCCAGCCTCCAGGTTAGCCAAAAGGGATGTTTCTCTCGTGACTTACAGGGTGAACGGCTTAAAAACTCACAAATGACCAGCATCTCTAACAGCTAATTTGGAGGCCAAGCAACTATGAGACAACAAAATCCTCAGTCTACACAGGATGCATCCGTGTTTTAGCGGAGCCGTGCAGCTACTCACATCTGGTCAGCCCGTCCAAAAGCCAGCTGTCTGCTCCCTTTCTGCCAAAGAGGACACAACAGATCCCAGGCAAGGAATATCCTTATTCTCACCCGAGATACTAAACAGCTGTGGAAAATTCACCTACTCCTGCAGTTGGCTCTGATCTTGCAGCTCATGGTAGGTTCACCTTGTGAACCTGTCGAACGAATGTTGTGCATCAAAGCAGAGGAAGGGGATGGTTTTGCTTCACTTTCATTTCTTGTTGGTTTTCCTCCTATCTGTGGGTTTCCAGAAGACTTTTAGGAAAAGCAAGTCTTTTCTTCTAGCTTCCTGAAGTGCCAAAGCATAGGGTAAAGCAGGACACGGTAAGGTCTGGTGTGTCTCCCATGAAATACCTTCACAGAACGGTAGCACCTGTTGTTCTTAACCATCCACAGCTGCACAAAGGAAACAAGTGGGATATTCCCCCTTCTGACTTTGTCCCCTAATGGCCCTCTGCCTGGATGGCATTTTTCCATCAAGTACAGGGAGAACCTTGCTGCTGAACGCAGCCCGATAAAACCGGGAGAGCCTGCTGCGCACAGCAGCGCTGGGAGCTGGCAGGTGCCATAACATCCTCTGACAAAATTTCAGCGGCTGTATATACAGGCTCACACCCTATTTAAAAAAATAAAAAAAAAAAGTCTTGAGTGTTCAGTTTACCATTTTCCTTTGCTCATAGGATAACAGCACTTAGCTGCGGTGTAGATTTGAGCAAGTGAACATTTGGATGACATGCATTGAAAATTTCCAGTCAGTGCTGTTAAACACACAGTATCAACCCGTAACATTGGTTTATATTTTAGCTGTATGTGGCTGGAGCCCAAACCAGGGCTGAGCTGCGCCATACCACGGCTTGGCAAGGGGACATCTGCCACCCAGCCAAAGCTGTGCTTTGTGTTTGTTGGGAAAGCGGTGTCAGCACAACTTTGCCAGCTGAAGATGCACCGTTG
Organism: Pterocles orientalis; assembly: GCA_011057875.1. Lineage (NCBI taxonomy): Eukaryota > Metazoa > Chordata > Aves > Pterocliformes > Pteroclidae > Pterocles > Pterocles orientalis. Next base: position 163,805 of record WKFP01014351.1, on the reverse strand, counting down.
GTGTGACTGTGCGCGGCTTCATTGAAGCCACTGGATCTGCTCTGCTTTGTATTAGCTGTGGATCATCCTCAGAGCCTTAAAATGTTCCTCTGAGTGACGGTGAGCACATGTTCTTCTCTGCTGGAGGAAAGCCAGAATAGAAATTGAAAAGCGGGAGGAAAAGGCCAGAGACAGACACGCTCCCGAGCAATCCAATGCCGTAAAAGTAGATCCCTTTGGAGGCTTCTGGGATTATTTAAAGGAGGTGGTAAATGACTCAGAATAAAAATACAACAGAGTCCAGAATCACCAGCTGTGTTTTCCTTTGTGCTGCCTAACAGTGACTGTGTGCCCTGTCTGAGGGTGGAAACAGAGTAAAACTCTTCTGCTGGAGTTCACAGGCTGCCAGATTGCTGGGCAAGGAGACAGTCTTCAAAGAGAAACTGCCCTTCGGCCAGGGGAGAGACCTACTGCCTGATTTCTTCTAATCAGCCTGTTTTGAGGTCAGTGAGTCCCAGTCTCATGGATTAACGGAGTTTTTAAGGAGATTCACATTAATTATGTTTTTATAAATGCTTAATAATAGCTATTACAGAGGTGATTAATAGGTGTTATATCAGATGGTTATATGCGTATCAGTAGTTGATAATGTAAGGCATTCAGAAGCAACCTGTGCATCTGCTGGTCTCATAATAATCTGTACAAATTGATTAACCACTTATCCAAACATCCTGTAACTAACCCTTTAGAATGTATATAAATGCACCCCTAACACAAAACGCTCTCACTCAGCTGTTTTCCTGACCTTGAGCACAGTACAAGAGGAATGAAGGGCATTAACTCCTCGGAAGTCCAGCTAATGATAACTGTGAGATTGAATTTGCCTGTGGATCCGTTCATGAGTCAGTAAGGTTTCCCTGGAACCAGTAGCTGGCTGTGTGTGTGATTGCTCCTGGCCCACATGCATCACTGCACACCAGCACGGGGCTGCTCTGGTGCAGAAAATAGGGCAGGATGCTCCCAGTAGCACGGTGTTCCTCCCAGGAGCTTCCTAGCACTTGCATTGTGCTGCAAGGGGATGTCTGCTGGCATTCTTGTTTCACACAAGCCACTTCCGAAGCGCTCGCACTGGAAATCAAGACATCTGAGAAGGAAAAACCTGTATGATGCGATGCACTGGCCCATCTGCTAATTCTCCTCGTGCGGGGATGTAGTAACGAGCTTGGTCTATCAGCTTGGCCTCCCTCTTTCTAGGGAAAAGCCTCTTTCCTCCCTATTTGTAGGGCATCCCCAGTGCACCCTGACCATCAGCCCCTTTTCTCAGCCCCTCAAGCAGGCTGCAGCCTTATTTATCTCCATTCCACACATTTTCCCTGCCCCGGCGCTGCCTTTGCTGCAGCCGTCAGTGAGAGCTGCTGTGTCCAGACCAACGCCGTGGTGCCAGTGATAAACCCAAAGGCTGTCATGGCCCATACCCCTCAGGTGGGTGAGCATCGCGTCCCCAGGTGCTTCTGCAGAGACGGTGCCTTTGGGAGTTCCCTGTGTTTTACAGTGATCTCGTTTATTGTCTGATTCAGGCTGAGCAGGAGCGAGCTCGGAGCATGTGCATTTAACACTGGAGGGAGCATATGCAGAGCTAAACCTTCCGCTTGTGTAAATCGTCCAGCTCCACTGCTTCCTCGAGCTGCAGGAGCTCTCGTCATTCACATCAGCTGAAAATCTGTTCCGGCAGCTAACCTGAGGGCTCTTGAAGGTGTGGTTTCTATTCACAGTTTCCTTCTCTCGTTGCTGAGACAACTAAATGTTCCACTTTTCCACAGGATGGTGTTCATGCCCGGTAGAGATACTGAGCAGTGGGCTCTGGAGTGAGCATGGAGCTGATTTCTTCTAGGTACCATGAACCGTGCAGTAGTAATGGCTGGAATTTGACCAAATGTGCAGCATAAATACAGTGACTGTATTATGAAAAATGTACAAGGTGGAAGAAAAAGGAAAGTATTTTCATTATGATGGATGCTATTAAAAAAACAAAACAAAACAAAACAAAAAAAAAACCCCACACCTTAATTAAAAGAAAACTATCCACAAATTTTACCCGTCTCTATGAATTGCTCCTTACAAAGCAGCAAGAAGATTTCACTGACAACAAATTATTTTCGTCAAAGACACACAGAAATTTAATCATTTCAAGTTTTTAATAGCTCTGCTGGTGCAGGTGGTTCATTTAAAACCAGACCATAACAAAGCTGTTTCAAAAACTTTTGAAATTATTTCAGTAGCGATTACTGCAATAAATTATATTTGTTAGTCATTTAAACTCTTTTCAGAAATCTGTCCGTGTTTTCTGCTGAGATGCTTCAGCAGCGTGAACGGAGTGGTCTCCGAGATGGCAGTGGTAACTCCTGCCCATCAAGGCTAACTCCATCTCACTTCTGTTTCCCTCTTACACATGGTCTCACACCAGGCCCTGCACAGTCCTTTGTACTCTGGGGGCTTAACTAAATAAACTGGGTTTGTCTTGACTCCTTGACATCTGTGTCCCCTCTTGCAAGGATATCCACAGAGTGGCAAACTGTCGATGATCAGGGAAGATCCATTGTTTCGCTGATTCCTGGAACTGAAAATATTAATGATGTAAAATATTGATTTGAAAAAACAAGCCTGGGAGTTGTTCAATGAGCCTCTCATTCAGGCACAACGCTGAGGTGTCCATCCGCTTTCCATTTTCATATTTATTGGTAAGTGAAAAATCAGGCATGTCAAGCTGTTCAATTTCTAAAGTAAAGTACTTCTCTCCCTCAGATGCACATGAATAATTCTCATTAACCTTCAAGGGATTAAAGCAGTTTCTTGCAAATGGCTGCAATATACAGTATTTAATATTTATGCTTTCCATATGGCTAGGGCTGTCATACATTCTTGTCAAACATGCTGCACAAGTTAATGATATTTTAACTAAATGTGGTCTGGAAGACCTGGATGTTTGAGGGACAGTTGTGCCCATCTCCATTTTTGTGGTTGCTATTTCACCCTCATAACAAAATTCCTAAAGAGATTAAATCAGCCGCTCTGCTGAAACATCAGCCCAATGTAATGTCAGATGGCAGCTGAGACCTGGCTAGCGATATACTATCCATACAGACCTCCAAGTGCCTGAAAGATGTGGGATGGAAGATGCTGGGAACAGTTTCCAGGTCAGAAAACAGAATAACCAAGGGGAAGAGAACTCGGCCAAGGACCCAGCAAATCAGTTCCGGAGACGGGGAGTAAACAGTGGTCTGGTCCGTCCTCTGCTTAGCCCGTGCTGTCCGTGGATAGCCGTGCAATAGGCTGTGTGTCTCTTTGATTACCTGAGCTGGTGTTAATTGTCTGATGAAGGGGTGAAGGTTGCCGTGGGGCATGTCCCTCACTGGGACTAGGGGGGGAGATTGCTGTGCCTGGGTAAGGCTGTGTCAGTCCGTATTCGGCATGTTAGATCAGACTGGGGGATGCCAAATGCCGTGTGTGGGGGTCAGAGATGAAGCAGTTTTAAACATTTTCTTAGCATATTTTTCCCCTAAAATTAACTTTGATACAAATTTTTAAAACGCAAACATAGATTTTATCTGAACGAATGTCTTGGAAGTATTCAAAATAAACTGGGAACTGTGTTGCAGTCTTCCCACATCAAGTTTTCCTGTACTCTGCTGCGTGTTCCTGCATTGAGAGACATCTCGCTTCATTTTCCCTCCCTTCTTTGCCACTCCTTACCCCAGGAGTGAACATATTCAGAATTTCTATTCAATGTCAAGGCAAATGTCAGATTTTCACAGCTGGTTTTGAGTCGGTCTGTTCAGGAGCCTTGCACATCAGCTTTTTGCTGAAGAAACCAGACACAGCTGGGAAACATTCTTTGGCTCCTTCCTTTGTTTACATGTCCATGCATTGCTGCATGAGGAGAGATGGTCACAGACTGCAGGCAGGAAACCTCCAGCTCCTGGAATCTCATCCCAGACACTTCCGCCCGGTTCCCATGGAACAATTCTGCCCAAAAGCTTGGTCTGGTAAAGCGATCAAAAGAGAAAACTAACAGTTTGCTACGGCTTCCTACTTAATGGACTAAAAATCCTCTCGCAATCAGAACTGTAGTGTTTCTTCCAAAACTAACACCTTGGTCCCATGCTAGAGGGAAAGGACCCGTGAAAAGTGGATGGTGCTCCTGCCACAGCGGTGGTTTGCAGAGCAGGGACATGGATTGCAGTGGTGCATTACAGCAAAGCCAGAGAGGACAACCTGCTGCAAAGAGATAAAAGCAAATTGGCACAGCAGGATCATCGTCACAAGTGTGGATGTCTCCTATAATAGCTAAACCGTGCGTCTTTCAGGTCCAAAGCACGAGAAAACAAATAAATGGGAATAGGCAAAAGAGTGAAGAGCTGTCTTGAGATCTTTAAAAAAGGCTGAAGCCAGAGTGAGAGTTGTGTTGCTGACACAATTGGATGCTGATGACTTCTGGCCCACTCAAAGCATCTGGAGTGTTATTTTTTCTTAGTTATAATTATAGATACACTTCTATTTTAAGGTCATCCAGTGCCAAGCAGGGTCATCACAGCTCATTAAAGCAAAATTAGCTTCCCCGTATTTGCCCTTCTTGCACCAAACAAAAAATCCTGCCTGTAATGGTACAGTATGTGGCCTATGAGCGTGCCCATAATTAAAAGGTTGAGCTACTCTTGTAAACAAATTACCGTGAACAAAGGGGTTTTCAAATGCCGGCTAATTAGTTTGGATTCCCTAAAGCTTTTAGCTGTTTTTTAATTCAATAACACAGTGTAAATTCTCTAGCCTGAAAAGTCTAATAGGAATTGGCAGAAAACTAAATAATTGATATTGTCAGCGATTACAGCAGCAAGCCCTCAAATGTTATTGTCTGCCAGTAAGCAGGACTGCCGTGATTTCCTGAGAGGATAAAGAACTGGTTTTAATGAATTAACAATATAAATGGTAGACAGCTGGCTTTCAACAGCAGCTCAGGAGGCAGCGTTTCAGGTTGAAACTGTGGACCTGTGAAAAAACAGGGACTTGATGAGAACCATCCTGGTCACCTCTCCATGCTGGGGGCCAAAATCCCTTTTGCTTTCTTCTCTCTAGATGGCCCATTGAAGTCTTTGGGCTCATTTCCAAGGTTGGAGGAAACAGGAGCCAGCTCTGCACCTGAACAGATACGGGGAGGCACCGGGAGGGAAGGGAGGATGCCTGAACCCACATGAGCTGCAGCTGCTGAGGGGGTGTCGGGGAACAGGTTTAATGGGGAGCAGGGATGTGCTAATGAGCAGACCAATGTGTTGGGTGCATTCTAGCAGCTCTCAGGTGAAGGTCAGGTGGGTGCTGCCCGAGAAGCCCTTACCAGTTACACCATGCCATCATGGCTGCTGGATAAACTGGTTTGAGCAAGCAAGCTGGGCTGCCCTTCAGGAGGTGTGATGGCTTCTGGGATCTGTTCATGATCTTGCTGTTCTTTTCCAGGTCCAGGTATTTCTTCTCTTGGGTTTGTTTGTTTGTTTGTTTTTTCATACTTGCTTTAAGGCCCAATGATCTGACTAAAGCCCTGAAAACACAACTTGGTCCCATGGTGTGTGACTTAGTCCACATTGCTCACCTCTGTCTCGATTGTGTTGGTAACCAGCAGTTTGTAGGACTCTGTACAGAGCACCTACAGTCTCTCAGGCATTCTCGGGCTGCATCCTTTCGCAGCCTTATCAAAGTAACAAAATACAGCATTGTGACGATGGCCGTGTCATATGTAGATTTTTAAGGATTTTTTTTGTGCCAGTGTAGTGTTTTGTCTCTGAAGAAATGTTTGTATTGGATCTGTTCCTGTGGGAAACAGCAGGTTGCCTGCGTGCTCCCTGTGATCAGCCCCGTGATCTCTTTTATCAGCACTCTCCTGTTTGTCACCAAAGCAGGCTGCCTGCTTTGAGCAGAAGGTGTAAGGACCCGTTCTCAACCCACTCCTCCCACCTATCCCCAAAGAGGAGCTCAGAGCAGATTAGTTTGGTCTCCACCAAAAGCTGTTGTTTTAAAGCTATCAGGGAGTAGCAGCTGGATCTTGACCTTGCTTCTTGCTTTGATGTGAAGGAAACTATTGACTTTCAAGGAGGCAAGCTGTTATCATCTCTTCTGAAGAAGGTCAGAGAGATGAAACATCAGGAAAAATCAGAGCAAACAGTGATATGGGCCACAGCTCAGCAGAGTTAATAGCAAGTGAGAATGTTGAGACAGCTGAAGTGGGTTTGAATATACAGGGCCAAATCCCAAGCCGACATAAGCTAGAGAGTCTTTGAAGGCAATGACCTGATCCTGCGTACAGTGCCTGAGGATCCCGCCTGCAGCAGCCTTGTCGGAGAGCTAGAAGTCCTTGTTGCTAGCATCAATGGCAGAAACAACAGAGAAATCTTTCCATTTTTTTTTTCTTTATTTGTTGAAAAGGTATTGGTTTTCTCTGAAGAAAACTAAAATAGCTTCATACAACAAATTGGCAGCTTGGAATATATATCTTAATAGCCAGGGTGAAGCACAGCAGAAGAGCATCTGATTCTTTACAGAGCATAATGCGCAGTAGTGCCACTCAGAGAGCACTTCAGCAAAAGTAAGGAGTTTCACAACTTTGTGAGCACACAAACCTTTCTGCTTCCATAACCATTTCCCTCCAGTGCTCCATCTCATACACAGCCTGAGACCAGCCCTTCCCTCTGGCCCTTGCTGAGGCACCATAGAAAGCTTTCCTTCATCCTTGGGGAGGAGAACAGTGACTCCTCGTCTCTGCGTATCCCTTCCTAGTGTCCTGCTCTCCTGGTTTCACCCCAGGCTGCTTTTCTAGTGCTGGACTGGGATGAGCAGGAAGAGAAGGAACAGATCCATGTAGGTTGCTCAGCTTGCAGGTGATAGGAAAAAGGTTGGTAAAGGAGACATGCCACGAAACCCAAAAGAGTGACTGAAGGAGTTCGTTTGCTAGCAACTGGAGCACTTAAAGTACATGTAGGTCCAGCAGAACACTGGAATCACTCTGTTATTGCTTATTGCTGCCACCGCTGCTGCTCTCAAGGATGTGTGGCTTCGTCCAGGAGCTGTGACATCATGCTACCTCTTCATAGCAAGGGACAATCAGGACAAAATAAATATCTTCCAGCAAGCTCAGTGAATAGGTTCTTAATCTGAATTTGGGAATAGTTGTGCTTCCAGTGCACAGTAAATAGAAGAAGGGGAAGCTCGAGGTGGGAGAATTTGCATGGCTTGGGTATGTGTGGTTAGTCAAAGAGAAGAAGCAGGAAGATTTAGAGATGTACGTGGGCAGAAAGCTGGGACAAACCTTAAGCGTTGGTAGTGTTGAAACCTGAATCTTCTATGGCCGTCCCACTCCCTGGGAGCCCCTTGTGAGTACAGCCCGTGGGTTTAATGCAGAGCAGAGACAGTGTGGCACCTGGACCAGATTTACGATGGAAATGGGGCAAATTGTTGTTCACAATGAGTGCTCAAGAGCTGAATTCTAAAGGTTCTCTAATTCAGGAAAAAAAAGTGGCTTCTCAATTAGGAAGCTCAGCTTACAGTCAGATGAGGTTTGCACAGAACACTGAGTTTTTGTTAATTCATGCAAAAGTACAGCTTTGGGGCCTGCTGGAAACCCTCCGCTCCCATTGCAAGAATTCACCGCTCTGCAGAATTGCAGCCTAGCGGAACAAAGGTTAAACTGAACTTTATTCCTTTAGAAAACAAATATGCCTTTCTCTCTGACCAGCTTGACAAGCTGTAGATTTATTCACCTTGTCTAGACTTAGGGGCTCTGGTTCCCCACCAATGCTCCTGAGCCACCCCAAATGCTGAAACTCCATAATAATATACTTTCTCCACCCTGCAACAGGGGGTGATAGTTCCAAGGTTTTAGTGATTTCAGCTGTTTGTGTTCCTGTTGTAAGATCCCATCCAAATGTTATGAGCTGAGAGTAGAGAAATGCAGGTTCTCAGCTGATGTAAACTGGAGTAACTCCATTGTGTTCAGTGGAGATGTGCGAGTTCCTGCAGCTGAGAGTCTGGCTAGGGACAGGTCCTGCAGCTTTCCCAGCTTGTTTTGAGGGGTCCTCGTGTCCCATCTGTCTGGTCTGAAATGGGCATTACCAGTTCAGTAATGGCACTGGAGGCACTAAATGCTTTCTCACAGAAATAAAGCTCGCTGGGTATGGCAGTGTGACGATGGATGGCATAAGCAAGTGTGTTATTTAGCATGCTTGTGCCTGATGGAGCCTGGCACTTTTGCTGTGGACAAATGCTTTCATTTTTATCCTCCCTTATTCATCCTGCAGTACAGTTCTGAGCTTTCCCTGGCTGGTATCTACGTTTTGTGCATGTAGCTGCTTTAATAGTGAGTGAAATGATTCAGCCAGGGTCAAAGGACTCAACCTCTGAGGCTAAACCGCCTTCCATTCCCCGTGTGCAAGCTTCTCTTACACTCTGCTGATCAGCACGGGTGGATTAGCAGATCCTCCAGGCTAGAGCTCCACATGACAGGCAGGCTGCAGACTCCCCAGAGACCTAGTTACATTGCTAGGTGACCATAACTAATGCTCTTGTTCTTGCAATAGGTCTCACAGGGGAGAGTACGGCGCAGGAGGTCTGGACGTCAGAGAAAACAGCAGCGCTGGGCTGTCAGCCTGCTCTGGGGTTTTAGATTGCAGCTAGGGAAAACTTGCCGGGTTTGCTTGGATGTAACAGCAAGGCAGGATGTTCCTTCTGCTTGCTTTTATGTAGGCTGTAAAAGACGCCACTGAAATCGTGACTCTGCAGGCAAGCACACTAAATGTTTAGGCTGAGCGGTGGCTGTAACATCCGTTTGGTGCCCCCAAAGAATAATGTTCAGTCGTATGGCAGTGACATTTAGAGGGTTACGCTGCCATTTACTCAAGTGTATGGACGTCTGTCCAGTGTGTCCGATGTGCCCAACCCTGTCCAGTCTCTGGGTCACTGAGCTGCCAGTCTGAACAGCTAAAGCAGCATGTTCCCCGCTTAGCCAAAGGGAAACTGGAGTTCGCCGATATTTAATCTGCTGCCCAAGGTTGGGCAGAAAGATTGCTTCAGGACCAGAACTGAACAGAGACCCTGGATTCCCAAAGCAGTGCTTTAAACAGGGTGGACGTATGGTTCAGATGGTGGATCTAATAACACAGCAGGACGCAGCCTCGCTGGTCGTGAGCGGCACTGAGCAGAATCTGAGAAGCGCTTGTGAGAGCAGAGGGGACCCAGGGGACCCTCGGTGAGAGTTGGACCAACCCCGACAGCCAGCTCAGTAGTTCTTGCACAGCCATCCTGGAGATTTTTCCTGAGAAAATACATCAGGAATCAGCCTGGCTCTAACCAACCCTCCAGCAGCGCTCCTTCTGCTCCTGAGATTATGTGACTTTTATGGGTGCACCGGGGTGCTTTCAGCTAGAAAAGACAACAGCTCACAACGAAAATGTCTCTTCAGACACCATATTAACATTTCTCTGTATTGGGTTGCAAGAAAATACTGCTACCAGTGAGCCTGTGACTGCAAATAGCCCAGGGAGGCCCAGGAGGGTGATGGGGAAATGCCCTGTGTTTCGGAGAGACTCCACCTCCAGGCAGCTTCTGAAACACCAGCGCTCTGCACAGCCTGGAGGTGGCAAGACCTGCTGTCTCCCCATGCTGGGATGTCCTCCTGTCCATCCAGCCATCCCAGTTGTCACTCTCAACATTCACTGATGGTGTTGGGTGCATACGCTGCTTGGTCAGTCGATAGGAAAACATCTGCAGGGAGTTCTCTCTTAATTTTGTTGTGTTCTGTCTGGGGAGGGAGCATCTGCCTGCTAGAAAGGAAAAGATGGGATTTGAGCCCATGCCTCCAGCCTCTTCCATGTCCTGCTGGGTCCTTGCATTTGGAGAAGGGAAATTGGTAAGGGGAGGGCATACTGGGAACATGAACAGCACAGATTTGGAGGTGGCAGAGTAAGTCTTAGGGTGGGGTATGAGGGACACCTACGTATGTAATAGCGTATAGAGCAGAGTATAAAGGTGTAGGAGGCTGCAAACCAAAGCTGCTGCCGCTGTCATGCCAAACAAGTCTAGGGACCAAATTTGGCCAGTTTCCTTCCATACATTGTGGGGAGTCCTCTTGTTCCCAAAGACATCTCAGACCACATTCACGTGGTCTTTATTTCATTCAAATAAAATGCGCAGGGAGGAGCAAGAGACCTTTGTTATCGTTCAGGAGACTCCCTTGAGTCTTGCTCGTGCCAAACATATGAATTTACGACTTATTTGTAAATTGAGTAATCTTGGCCATTTCTGACACATCTGGACATGTGGTATCCTCTGGAGACTTGTCGTTAAACCTTGTTGTAGAGGCACTGGGGGTTCTGGTTGTTCTCTCTCTGAGGTGTGAGCTTCCTGTGCTGCCCAAAAACTTAGACTCCAAACCAAAACACATTTTCAGTAGTAGTTGCGTGCAAAAAAGGGTGAAAGTTTTGCCTATAGATGGAATCAAATGGTGTCTGAATTTGGTAGGTGAATTTGCATGCAGAATTTAAGGGAAAGTAATTAATAGAAGTGAAACATAGGCTTTTTCGAGAAATAATTTTTGACATCTTGTGTTGTTTGTTTTGTTTTTTTTTTTAATGGAGGTAGAGAATTACAGTATTCCTCCAAATGAACTCTGTTTTACCAAAAATACAATTTTCAGGGGTTTTTTTTCCCCACCTTAAGATAAAAAAGAAATGTGTGCGTTTTTTTTCTTCTTTTTTTTTTTTTATTTCTGAGAGTCAAGCTGAGAACTCGGAAAAGCATCCTCTGGGCTTTGAAATTGCTGGTCGTGGTGCCTCAGCAGGTAGCGGGTGGGAGCCTGATGCTGTCACAGGTTGTGGTTTGTTGTTTTAGCTCCAAAGGTGACTGATGTGTCAGCAAGGATGATGGTTATCATGAATATGCTTAGCAAGAGATGTATCTGTTCCGAGTAGCTCATAGTAAAAGTCGAAATGTCAGCCAGATTTAAAAAAAAAAAGAGAGAACCAACCCCCTCCCCTCCGATCCCCACTTTGCTCCTGTTCTTAGGAAAGGAGGCACAGAGAAGGAGCAGAAACTTGTGTTTGTTTGGGGTGATACTCCAGGCCTCTACTCGCCAGAACCGAGTAGAACTCGGCAGCTCTGGGGTGGGAGCTCCCTGGGTGTTCACATCACCCCCCGCATCCCAGGCTGCAGCCTGCAAATGCAAAGGGATTGTCTCTCTTACGTTTGGAATAATTTGGATTTGGGCGTTTGACTTCAATCGTGAGCTCACCTTGTTGATTTAGCCTTACACATGGGGTGTGTTGGAGCTGTGATCAGTAACCTTCACCAGCGGGAGGTGCTTCCCTCCGTCCCAAATGCAAGCAGCTGCCTTGCTCTGCAGGGACCAGGTTCCTGAGGAGCTCTGCTTTGAGGAATCCTTTCTGGCACCTTGTTCTTGGAGGAAGAGCAGTGATGAGGAGCACCGATGGTTGCATCTGGCAACCTGCTGGGAAGACTGGCATCAGCTTTGTGTTCGGGGGGAAAAGTGAAGAGCCTCTGGGGTGTGGGCTGGCAACTGCGGAGAAGCCAGCTCCGTTCTCTGTCATGACAAACCCATTTCCAGTCCAATTACCCAGAAAATGTGGGTTAAAAAGGCAGTTCCTCTGCAGGGAAAAAGCTCTAATATTAAGAAGTTGAGTGAGTGGAAAATTCCTCTGGAAATCTAACGTGGGGTAAATTCCCATAATGATAGGCAGTTATTTTTGCAAAGAAATAGACTGATTGTTTTTTCCTGCTGCTTTTCCAAGGGACTGTGCCTCTGTTCTGGAGAACTATTGTATCTCCCAGTGAGCTTTATCAGCAAGGACATGAGAAGAACTCATAATGAGAATTAATAAGTTTCTGCTGATTAGTAAGAGATACTCAGCACTTGTCGAACAAAGTGGTATTAGGAAGAAGTTAATCCATCAAATCTGAGGCTAGCACCAGTCGACGACTTTTCCAGATGGGGACACAGAGAGATTAAGAATAATTTGCTGAAGGCCATGGAAAAGTCAGGAGCAGAGGTTGGATGCTCACACAGGAGGCAGAGGATCCTCAGAATACTTCCTGTAAAACAGGAATAATCCCAGGGACCATGGAGAAGGGGTGCTCTGAAACATCTCCCCAGCCTTGGTGCTGTGACTCTGATGCTGTGTGTGCTTGAGATGCAGCGTTCCTCTGGCAGGGTGTCCTTGCCCGGAATGTGGGCTCCCTCCGGGGCCAGCTGTGCTGGGGATGTCACGACAGCAGGGACCAGCCCTCCAGAGCTGCTCTCCCTGCTCAGCAGGCGAAGCTGCAGCACGGTCCTGCTTGCTGAGGGCATTTGTTTGTCCCGTCTGGGGGCTCCCGATGAGGTGTCAGCGTGCAGGTCACAATATTAGCGAGTCTGGACGAGCCCCTTGGGTGTATGTGTGTTTTCCCAGGTTTTTCAGAGCTCCACTACAGCTGATTTCCAAGGGCAGTAGGTGCTCAAGTACCTTTTGAGAATCTGAGGCTGTGGCTCTCTTCCTTCCTATGTGGAACGGCAGTAAGAGCACTCATCCCACTCCGGTGTGCGGGCTGCATTGCAGACATCGAGTGCTACAGGAATAAAGGGCAATAAATAGCAACTTTCCCTTTTTGTTATGACACCAGCAGGAACCAGCAACAGCAACTGGCTGTGCGCTTCACACATCCCCTGGGGTGAGGATTTCTGGCTTTACTGCCGGTTTTTAACAATAATTATTTGGTCAGTTTTACCTGTTTGGCCTTTTGTGTGTGTTTGATGGGAAACGCAGAGGGCTCTGACTCCTCTTGATGTGAGCACGCGGGTGAGCTGGGTTTGATCAATGCAGCATCACCGTGCACGCACTCCTGCCCTTTTAAAGCAAATCCCAAATCTTGTGTTGCTCCACACTGCTGCTGCGGTCACATGTTGTCTAAGCAAGGAACAGAAGAGAAGCTTTTCAGCTCTTGTATTTACTGCTCTGTTCTTTGTGAAGAATAGCAGGCGTCCTTCGGCTGTGCCCGATTTGAGGCAGCATCAGGCTGGGTCTACAGTCAGGAGTTACAGAGAAGTGCGTGCAAACCCATTATAACACAATGTCATGATAAAATACGTGTCGAGTACAGGTGGGGTCACAGCAGAGACTTTGTGGTTGGGGAATTGTGGTTTCCTTGCAGAGGACACATGAATACTTGTTTCTACTTGTATTACAGTGGTATCCAGGACAATTGCCTGTTGTGCTAGGAGTGTGCAGAGACAGCTGGGCGAATTCCTGCCCATAACCACAGCAAGTAACTCCCCTCTCTCAGGTGACAGGGAAAAGCCCTGGCATAGGGCTGTAGCTGGGGGGGAGCTGGTCCCTCTGCATTTCTGACCGAAGCCGTAGCACTGTGCTGGGATTGCCTGACACACCGGTATTGCAGCAAGGGAGCATGAAAAAGCATCTAATAAGAAAAGGAGCACAAAACCTGCTTTGTCCCCTGGCAGATCCACTCTGGACAGCCACTTGATATCAAAGGCAAGAAAATTTCCAAAAATGGAAGTTAGCAAAAGAGGCAGAAAGGAGGAAAAAAAAGCTTTATTGTAAAGCTGGCATTAATTTGCATTCACAATTCAGTCTTGCAAATGGCTCTTGGGGATAATGAGTTACCTGAATCAAAACCCTATTGAGGATAGAAATTGTTTTTAATTATAATGCAGAATAGACTGAATGGCTTGAAGGAGGTGCCCTTTTGCTTTGTGTCTGCTGGCAGCAAAGCAGAATTCCTGGTGGCGTCTCTATAAATATTGTGATTTGCAGTAATGATGTGAGGCTGTCAGGAGATTCCTTCCATTCAGGAGCAGTAGCCATCCGTCTTAATTTGATTCTGCCTCGCCTGTACCTCTCTTCTCCTCCCTCGCTGCTTTCCTGTGAAGGAGATTCTTCATGGCACTCAATAGCTAATGGTATTTAACACTTGGGCAAAGGAGATGCAGGAAAAAGGAACCGTAACCTCTGAGAGCCAGAGAGTGAGCTAGGTTTAGCACCAGTGATAAAGGTTGTGACCCTTTGAAGCTGTTCATAATTGGGAAATAAAGCATAACCTTTCGTTGGAGAAGGGGGCAGCTGTCCCCCCTTAGAGTGGGTGGAGGTGCTCTGCTCACCGGGGGAAAGGCAGTGTGAAAATGCCCCTTGTCTGAGCAAAGAGGTGAACGTTTCACCGCCAGTGAAGCAATGGCTTTCAAATCCTTACAGGAGATGTTTGAGCTTTCTGGGGAAAATTTATATCTTTAAGTATTGATTTAGCCCTGTTCTGGCTGTGGCGGTGCAGACACAGTACCTGGGATCCAAGGGCAGTGTGCTGGTCGTGGTCACTGATGCCGTGACCACGCAAACTGGACTAACTGGGCATGGCCGGGCAGTCCTGCTCAGAAAGGCTTTTTAGGAACAGCATTGGGTCAGAGAGAGGGAAACAACCAAGGGCAACATGTAATAGGAATCCCCCTTTCTACATAAACAATAGCAGGTAACTGATTTCTACTGTCTTTCCTCCCCAAAGCCTGGCAGATTTATAGAGAAGACTCTTGTACTCCAAGTCTTTCCCTCTTGCAGAGGAACTGAACACTCAGGAACATTTCTGTTGCCTGAAGATGGGTGTCTGATGCTGTTGGGGATGTGCTGGCGTGTCCTGCCTGGCTCCCCCCTACTGCTTCAGAGAGCGCAGGGCTCCGTAGGGTCTGTGTCGCATCTGTCAAACCCATGCAGATGGTTTGGAACTCTTTATGGTGTCAAAACTGACAGTAAGCTTGTACACTCAGGATCTCAAACCTCTCCCCTTGTAGAGCTAGGAATTTCCCCTCTCACTTTAGCTCCTGTGACTTTGTGACCCCATCACAGAAGTTTTCCTGAAACCTTTGCTAGCCAAGTGCTTATGAGTTTCCAGTCTGAGCAGCTGCACTGGTGTTTGGGAGAGTCCCATTTTCCCTGTCCCCAAAGACAAGATGAGCCTGGGGAAAGGATTGGGGTCCTAGCACAGAGAAGTGGGAGATGTCCTGGGATAACAGCAGAGAGGAGTCCCTCCCCTACAGAGGAATTTGTGTTCTTTCATAACCACGTGCAGCAAATGAAACATTTCATCAAGTTATTTTAATCCATTAGCAATGGATTTCTGGAAAACACCAGTGGTGTATGTAACGTACACCCAGGAGAAACAACAAATGGTTGGTTAGAGAATTTAGATTTTAATTAAGTAGATAACGTATGCTTGCATTTAGTCTTATAAATGAAAATGTATTCACTGTAGAGTAGCTGGGTTCTCTTAGGTCTCCCTGAACATAAAGAGAAGGGTTGATTATTCCTGATTACCGAACTATTAGAGGGTTGTGCCTTGAGCTGCTTGATTGTAGCTCTGTTTGCCTCTGTTGCTAGAAGAGCTCTTGTCTGCTACCCAGATATATGTGAAATAGGCAGCGTTTGGACTCCATTTGAAAATTAATTCTAGGTTACAAACCTCAGCAAATGATACAAATAATAGTGCTGGTTACTTCTCTCTGGTCGTAAGAGCGGGTTTTCACGGCTTTTGGAAGCTTGTAGCAGGGATGCTGCACATCACTCCCACTCGCCAGAGGCCAAGGTGAATGTGCTGCTGAAAGAAGGGGTCACGGAAAGAAAAGAGCCCTTGGAAGTAAAAAGCAAACTCGGAGCTCTCCCAGGGTATTCCTGGGCTCTGTGATATCTCCTTTGCATGGCAACATCAAAAGATTACAAGCCATACAATACACTTCTAGAACTGCTTTATCTCTGGGTGCCTTGTGACTGTTAATTAGATAAGCCCAGCAATATCTTAGGAGGTAACCACACCTTGCAGTGATTTAGCAGTAGGGACACTGAGGCACAGGGTTGTTTAGTGATTCGCCTTTGAAGAAAGGGATGGGAGATCCCATCATGGGATGCACATCTCCCACCTCCAGCCCCTAGCTCTGCCTCTTTGCTGTGCTATTTATCCTTGCGCTTGTATTCACCAGCATGCCTCTGAACACTGTTCTCCCTATTTCTAAAGCCAATGCTGAAGCATTAAATAAAATACAAGATTTCAGGGGCTTCTGGAGCACTGAGGACCCAAGTTTCAGAGCTGTCCCAGCCACTTGCTCACAGCAGAGCAGCCAGAGAGCTGGAGGCTCTGCTTCACACCCAAAGTGATCGCTTTTGATGGGTAATTGCCTGGGGAAAGGGTTTGCCCAGGAGGTAGTACAGCCAGCTGATACCCAGGTGTCCAAATGGCATTTTGGGCTGAATCAGATGGAAATCAGTTAGGATAGTTTCACACTGCTCTGATTTGCCAGAGCCCAGGTGGTGGCTGGTGGCCTCAGGAGGAATGGAAGGAAAATATATCTTAAACCTAACTTTTTTGTCTTTGGTCTAATTCAACATAGCTTAGCCAGACCACAGCTTCTAGACCAAAGTTTTCTGTTCACACACACTTTTTTTGGCCTTTCCCAAGCTCCTGTCATTTATCCCCACCCATCATCTTGAAATGCATCCCAGCATTCGGAGTTGTGTTGTGCCTGTGCTTCCCAACCACCAGGGAGGATGTCAGTCCCAGCCATCACCTTGAGGGATTTAGTTACCCCATAAAATGTGTTACCAAAACTGTTATCTCAAGCAACAGACCACGTACATGTTTAGAGAGATTTGTCTTCCAGGGAAAGCTTGTTTGGGTTTTGTTTGATGATCATGGAACAGTGTAAAGAGTTGAAGATCTCTTGCGTCCGTGGTCCTGGCAGTATGTCTGACTATCTGGAAGAAGGACTTTTAAAAATTTTTCTTTAGGGGAGGACAAACTTCTTCAGCTGCTTTCATTTGTGATGAAGCCCCATTAACTTAGTTGTGTTTCAGTGACGTTACCTTTGGAGAGCAGTCATCTGTTTGGGGCCACAGATATTGATACAGGACTTGGGAGAGCTGGGGCTGATGGCTTGCTCTGTGACAGGCTCAGAGTGTGTTTGTGAAATGTCTGCACCCACCTCTTAGTAAAGATAGGGGCTGTGAACAACACAGCTGCTTTTTTTCCCTCTTTTTTTTTTTTTGGCATCTGTAAAACTGGAGGTAACCACCTAGACGTACCCAGCAGTCAGTCAGTCTAATCTGATGGGCATTCGTTAGACACCTGTGTCCTAAGATGAAGACTTCTCTGAAAAATAAACACATATAAGGTGCATTGGAAAAGATTTTGCCCTCTGTTGTCTATTTTTGCTCAGGTGAAAGAACAGATGGTCTTTCCTGGGCCCCTTGTTCAGCATGTTTTACCGTCTTTTGCATTTGTGCTTCATGACCCAAAAAAAAAAAAAAAGTGAAGGAATTGGAGGAATTTTTTTTTTCCTTTTTGTATTTAGGACAGCGGAGAGAGACTGAAATTGTTAAAAGGCTGATAGTCTTGTGAGGGGCTGCCTTTCATGAAGGGAAGGAAAACATTGTGCAGGACAAAAGCTGTGTCTGAGCCTCTAGCTGGGATGAGAACAAAGCCTCCACTGCTGTGGCTGTGCCAGGCACCGTCCCTTAATAAAGTGATATAATGCCTCAAATGGACAAAGCCGCAGCGGAGTCCCAGCGGTTCCTCCCAAAGGCAGCGTTACGTGGCCGCGTTGTCCGCACGGAGCAGGTTATGGGGTGCTGATGGGCTGGGCTTTGGTAATAGCACGTGTGCAGGTTTGCAGCCATTCACAGCAAGGATAACTATGTGTTATTCGGGCTTTTAAGCTTCTCATAACAATGAAACCTTCCTTCTACTCCTCTCATTCCTTCGATGCTGTCCAATCCACTTAAATAAATCAGGAAAGTAACCACTCACGTCAAAGTTCCATAATTAAATGCTGACTGACTCACCGCTCACGCTTCCAACGTCGTACCCTAATTTTTAAAGAATATCCAAGTTGACATTAGACTTTTTAAACAGATTAATTAGTCACATTTCATTGTAAGTGGCACTGACTTAATAGATGCTGCCAATATACAGCATGTGTTTACTTAAAGCCATTATAACATAATATTTACAGGATACTTAACATGTATTAATTACTGTATAATGACCCTCGTGACTATGCTATCGCCATTCTCGCCTGGCTGTAAAAGTTTTATCATCTTGCGAGGGGGGGGAGGGAGATTAAAAGAAATTGCTTGCCCATTGAATGCTTATTTTTCATAGGAAATGTGCAAATTATAAGAAAATGTAGAACAGGGGGCCCAGTAAATCACAAACAGCTAACAAATGCTCGGAGACACGCTATAATGTTTTTATGAGCGTGTTTTACAACCCGTTCATTACACTGTCTGTCCTTCTGAAAGCTGGTTATTAGGCTGACTGTGCAGAGTAACACATGAATATCTGTGCAGCTAGCCGTGAAATCACAACTAAGTTGATCACTTTTCTTTTCCCCTTTTTGTCCTGGAAGATGTCCTGAGCCATTTGCCCTGATACTGCACTTCCTCAACGTGTGCCAGTGCAATCTGTGTTGCATGAGAGGTTGTGCTTGGGAGCAGTGTGGAGCTGGTCTGGAGGCATGCGTTCCTGGGAAGAGTATATGCCCAGCTCAGTCTTGTCTTCCCGGGGAGAAATAATTTTGGATGCTGCAAGCGGAGATGAAGCATGGCGTCAAGTGTTGCTCAGATCTCTTGGGCCCCCGTGCCTGAGTTTCGGAGCTGGTGCAATGAAGGGTTTTGTCTGGGTCCCTTCTGCAGAGGGGTCAGGGCTCTGCAAGGTTGCAGGCTGCGGGGTGGTGTAGCGTGTCTCCCCTTCAGGAGTGCCTGTGTGGGCTTTGCCTGCTGGAAACGAGGATGATATCATTGCTGGCGGCAAGAGGTTGCAGAAGTTTGTCAGCTGAGAGAGAGAGAATATTTGCTCCGTGCCGCGTGTCAGCTGTCTGGGGGCTGGCTGCAGGTTGGGCTGCTGTCAGGGAGAGGTTAAAGGTGTACTTAAACCTGGATGCTGGGGGAAGTAAATGCTCGAGGACCTCTCTGACTGCTCCTTTTTCATTATGTGTCTGATGTGCAAAATAATGGAAACAGATAACCCTGGAGACCCCGCTGTCGACCCCACAGGCTCTTGTAAAGTGAGCACACAACATGCCATAATTGGCACAAAGGGAAAAGCGCAGGCATCTGACAGCCGGGCGATGCTGTCATTCTGTAATTTCCCTTCCACCGCCACATTACAAACAGCTTCATATTCAAATGGCTGCCTGTCTATGATTGTCCAATTATTCACTGCATTCTTTCTTTGATGGCACAGATGTTCTCAATTTCTTGGAGTAGAGGGGGTTTTTTTTCGTCTAAAAAGTCGTTCTGCCTCAGAAATGCAAAATTCTTCACAGTTCACCAGGTTCTCTGATGGGTTTGCATAATTGGTCTTCAATTTGCCTATTGTTTTGTAATAGAAAGCCTATGTTTAATTTCATTTTTGTAAACCTGTAGAAAGAGGAGAACATTCTGCCATTTAAGTCATTCTCCTCATTAGGATCCGAGCGGGTTGTGAACATTTAAACTTGATTATTAGGCACAGATTGTGCTGAAAGGAACACATGCTTTCCTCTCCCATTGTTTTAAACCCATTCCAAGGCTGCTCCAGCAAGATGTTAAACACGCTCAGCTCTCTTTGTAACTTTGTACGAGGCGCTTATCTCCTGGCCAGGCCAAGCTGGTTGTTTCTGGGTGTGCTGGTGTGCCAGGGAGGGCAGCCCAGGTCTGCTGCCGGCAGGAGTTGTTCAAATCGTGGACATTGGTGACTATGTACCTTAATTTCCTGGGAAAGGACATTTTGATCACTTCTGAGTGACAGCTACGAGTTACTCTTTCAAGAAGAGGGTGTTGGGCTTTCCCAGAGCCTCGGTTTCCTTTCATGTGATGGATGTAATTATAAACATACCCGTTAATCAGCATTTGTGAAATAGCTTGGGAATCTTATTTGTATATCATTCTTAAATGGTAAGGCAAGACAGCGATATCTCTGTGATACAACTGTCAAAAGTGGTACGGAATAGAGAACAGCATTTCTAAAACTTCATAGGAACAACAACCAGAAAACCCCAGCAAAACCTTACACCAGCTAACAGGGAGCTCCAGGGGTGAAACTTAGCAAATCAAATCCTGGGAAATAAAAAAAAAGAATTGTAAAAGATTAGAGGCTTGCCAGGATAATTCAAAAGAGATAAAGGGATGACCCGGGGAATTACAGCCTCACAGCAATCCTGCGTAAAAGGATTAGGGTAGGGCCCCAGGAACAAAGAAGGAGCTAGTGCAGAAGGTGTGCTGGTTACCCCAGGACTGGTCCAGGTACGTCGGTACCCTTCCCTGTCACACAGAAATGTCCTAAGGGGTTTTTTTCCAAGGCATTTGGGGCAGAGCAATAAAAGGTTATTACAAAAGCTACTGATGTCTCTCTGGCAGTAGCAGGGTGGAAAGGACCTGCCACCTACCAGTGATCCCAGTATGGCCATGCTGCAGTGCTGCTCAACCAGAATGGTAAGAGGCTCATGGCAGTGTTCCAAAACGGCGTTAGAGAGGCTCAGCTTCCCGAGGTTGTGGAAGAAAAGGCTCTTTCCTTGCACAGTAAAGGGGGAACCTGGCAAAGGCAGAGAAAAACCTATCACAATCTAATGTTGGCAGAAAAATAACGAGCCTTGTCCTGTGCTGGCTGGATTGGAGCATGCTGGGGCACTGGCGGTGGGAACAAGTCCATCCCAAAATGGGAATGGATCAGCTTGTACTGATGGGCGGTGCATGGGTCCTGGAGGCGGACATGCCATTCCTGCTGCTGCCAGGACATATTCCTGATCTGGGAGAGACTGCATCCCCTTGGTGTGCTAGATAAAAAATAATATTCCAGTGTAATTTACATCAAGGAAACTGCTTTCTAGCATAGCATACCTGGGAGAAACCAGAGGAGAACCTCAGAGTGATGTGTAACACCAACACTTTGGAGGTCTCTACATTTGTCTCCAGCCTTGTTCCCTGTATCAGATAAACTGGTGTCTCAGAAACAACACTTGTACTATCTGTCTTGGAAGGCGGTTGGGAAATAGATTTACCAAGCTACATGCGTGTTCTCTGCAAAGATAACAAATGCTTTACTCAACAATACATCAAATGAGTGTGTTCTGAGATGGGAAGGCAGAGGCACTACCAAAATCTCGACATCAAAGCCTGACGGATTTCCAGTCAAAGTCACAATGAATTGACGATTCCTTTGTGTTAGATCTCGGGTACACTGCCCAGAGACAGAGCCGAAAAGCAGGCGAGCTGTCTGCTTGGTCAAAAGGATGAGCTCGCTGACAGCACATGCTTCTCTTATGCTATTATCCGTATCAAAGCCCTTTACTTCTTTTGTGTTAGTTTTAAAATGAAGGGAGATACTCCTGCTTTGTTTCACTTCCTTCTACCTTTAAATAAGAAATTTCTCTTCCAGACCCATCTCCTCTTTGGAGAAGAAATTGGCTGTTTTCCAGTCTCTGGCTCAAGTGATAGTTTTGTAAGTCAGCTCACAGAAATTCCAGCTTTCAACACTGGATTGGGATCCACTTTTCCCTGGCATTACCCTTTCCAGAGCTGGACAGAGCAGGGGAGGAGAGGACAAGAGTCTCAGTCCTTATTCCAGAAGCTGGAATCTGCAGTTGGGGTCTATTTTCAGATTGCACTGTTGTGTAGCTGCCTCTGCCTCCAGGGCTGCCTGTCTTTGCTGTCTGTGCAGCAGCTTGTGGGTGCTGGAGATCTGAATTTACCATCACGCCCCTGCGTAAGAGAGCTGCTACCAGCTCTGTGTCTGAACCGGAGGGCTGCAGCACAGCCTTGGCTTCGTTGGCAAAACCTCGATTCCAGTTTTCAGTTGCTCAAACAGAGAAAAATCAGGCTTTTATTCCCCACAAGGGCTGTGGTGGGTCTGAGGTTTGCTCTGAGCAGTGGGACGCGCTGGTTCAGGGTCCCTGTGGGACCTGACTCTGACATCTGGACCAAGCAGGTGTCTGCAGAAGGCAAAAGTGGGCCACTGGCCCCGAATCCATGGAGAAGTCAGTGTTTGCCCTAAAGGAAGAGCTCCAGAAAGCATGATCCCTAGAAGGCAGGTCCAATGTTTTAACTCATAACTGCTTCTTTCTCCCCACTAGAATCCTGCATCAAATGATTGGAAACAGAGTGTGAGCTTTGTGTATCTGGTGGGAAGGGGAAGCTCTGGCCTGTCACCCTGCAGCTTTGCCAGGGCAGGAGCGGCTGAGCTGCTGCCCCGTGATTTCCCCTTCCCTTGGTGGTGGCACAGCTCCACCTCCCCTCTCCCACCGCAGGAGCCTGCCCTTCTGCGTGCATATCCAGCCCCTGGCAGCATTGTGTCTGGAGGATGACGGCCACGCTCTGCAGAGGTTTCTGCTGCCGGGGTGGGATAAGGGAGAGGAGGAGCAGAGCTGGAGGGAGGCTCTCACCCCACATGGACAGACTTGACCTGTCTGCTGATAGCTGGAAGATTTGGCCATGCTCTGCCGTGTCATGGAGAGGTCTTGCTCAGTCGACAGTGGCTTGTTATCTAAATATGACAGGTGAAGGTTTTCTTTCCAGCTGCAAAGCCCATGTCAGAGCAGTTTGGAGCCTGGTTTGCAGTTACAGTCACTTCCGCTAAGCATTCGTGTCACTAAGGGCAGAAAGATGACACAATTTTCCATCTGATGACAATCCTCTGCACCAGTCTCAAAAATGCCAACTGTAATTAAAACTTGTGTGTACTTTCAAGGGTAATATTCCTTATTCTCTTGTTGCCAATTGCTGCTTTGAGCTCCCAGGCTTAACTAGAGCAGTTTGTCTTTAGATGGCAAGTTTCCTCTTTCCCTAGTCACTGATTTGAGGCTACATTTAGGAATCCAGTTTTAATTGCATGCTCCTGTTTTTTCCCCCCAGTGTTTTTCTAGGCCCCTTTAATAACCAGCATTTACTAAAAGTTCTGAGAGCTCAGGGGAAAAAAAAATAATTCATTTACTCTTATTATTCTTGTAGCAGACACAGTCCAAAAGCCCTTTTCTGTGACAGTGTCAATAATTGTTTAATCCGTGTAAAACAAGCTGCTTTCCCCTCTCTGTCCATGGAGAAAACAGCAGGCTCTGTTCTCTGGTCATTAAAACCAACACAAACCTCCCGGGTGCGCAGCCACAGCTCAGCGGCTGTTCAGCAACAACCGTGCAAACAGGACGGAGCCGTGCCTGCGTGCCCCGTGCTGTCGCCTTGCAGTGGTGGGGGCTGACACGGACACTGAGGTTTGATCATAGCTGATAATCCATCAGGAAAAACTAAGATGAACATGTTCTATTGAATATCCTGGGGTGTTTATTTGGGGTCGCTGGGGGGAAGTGGCTGCTGGAAGCACGGTGGGCGTATTTGCAGCATATTGGCGGATCCTGCTGCTCCTTTTAAGGTGAGGGATGTTTAAGTGATGGATGGGCTTGTGTCCGCTGTCTGGCCTTGGATCAGCTATCACATCCCTGGAGTGCTGGAGGTAAACATGCACAAGGCTGTTGAAGACAATCTTCCATGTGAGGTGAGTAACCCAACCTGGACGCAGCCAGCTAAGTGGGAAGCAAGAGGGTTTTAGAGGCATCCTGGGCAAAGCCACTTCTTTATGGCAGAGTGGTTCAGGAATACACTCTGTGATTAAGTCTGACTTGACTGCTGCTTGTACCGCCGTGCAGAGTGGTACATGAGCACTGGGTGAGTGAGTGTCACCACGGGGAGGCTGAGCTTTGCTGGCTTGTATTCTCCTTCCAGAGCTATCTGAATTTTAGTAGAATTTCCTACTGAAAAGTTTCCTTACAACATCCTTGGAGTTTTCCGTAATATTAGTATTGATGTGATTTAGTTAATAATCACATTGAGTCAGTAGGTGAAACTCTGACCTTGCCTGAGCTTTGGCACAGCTTAGTGCACGTGCACCAGGCTCAAGCTGTGTCCGTGGATAGCACCGTGCTCCCTGCCGCCTTTGAGAAGACTTGGATCAGCAGCGTGCTGCCCAGGCCTGTTTTCTGTCATTCCATTTGCATCTGTTGTAATTGCTGTACTGGACCAATTAGAATATTTTATGTTAAAGGACTTCAAATGAGTTTACAAACCGCTGGGCAGTCTGGTTTCCAAACAGAGATGTTCATTAAACATCTTAAGGAGGAACAGACTTGTTTAATGAGACAAACCCTCCAACTGTTCAGGGGGACTGGGGTGAGAGCGATTTGAGGGCAAACTGGGTGAGCTGGGATTTGGAGACCCAGGTACTGGAGTTGCAGGACCCCATGGATCAAATCTTCAACGTGTTTCTTCTGTCTTCCCCTCCAGTTGGATAGACCATGCCCAGTCCACACTAACACTTTCTCCTTATTTTGGGATATTCCTAAAGCAAGCCTGCGCACAGCAGCGTGGTGGGTAAGCTCATTTGGGAGCTTGGTTTTGCTTCAGCAGGGAAAGCTGTCCCTCTGCTCTGGTGAACTGAGACATCTCTAGCAAATACCAGATGCAGGGAGGCTTGGCCTATCTGGCTTAAGATTTTTATTTTTTTTTTTTTGTACTTGCTCAGCAGCCTGGCGTGGTGTGGGCTGGAAGACTGGCTAGATATACGTACATCTGTGTGGCTGCCGGCTACAAACAAGAAAGAGAACATCTGGATTTTCTTTGGCCATCTTGAAGCCAAGCTTGAGACGATCAGGGGCTGTGAAGGGCTAAAGCAGCACATGCTGGTGCAGCGGGATTACAAATCCTCCTGATTGCACCAGAGAGCCTGGGCAGTTGTGATTTGAGTGGGACGTGACCATGTCCACCCTTCCCCACGCTGGCCAGCTGCTGAAATTCTTTAGAGGCACAAAGTGACCGTTGCACCAGCTCATGTTCTGTGCACGTTTTGTGGGGGTGAGATGCTGATGTTCGTTCTCTTTCTGGTTCCTGTGTAATTGTCACCAAATCACTTCACCCCCTGAGCCTGTTTTCCATTTATACTCGACTAGCAGAACTTTCCTTTCCTATTCTGACTCAAAATAGGCTCAAATAAGAAGATAACTCTTATTTTGCATATAAACCGCGTGCGTTCTGCATGCCGTCCCTGCCACAGTCAGCCCTTATCTTACACGAGACGTCTGATGGATCAGATGATAACTGATAAATACCCGTAACCACAAGGACATATTTCCTTGGAGTCTGTGTGCATACCAACGTGGGTAACGGGGCTGCTCAACGCTTTCTAAAAGTTCATGACAGTGGTTTCTAGTGGCTTCCAAATTTATTCTTCTCTGTCTCACTGCACAGTATGCACTGTGTGGGGCATCAAACATGAAAAATATGCAGCCTAAAGTGAATAACCTTATTTCTGCTGATTTCATGTGGTCGGGAGATGCCACAGTTCCAATTCAGGAGTAAATGAGAGAGTCTGTTTTTCTTTGTAAGTGTATTGTGAGCTTTATTGTTTAATATTAAAGCTGCGTTGTGAAAAGTGGCCCATAAATGGCCAATAAAAGCAGAGTTTACAGCTTGTAAAGTGCATCAAGACTTTCCCCTGGTTTGCCTAGAGAGATTTATATTTGTGTTCCCTGTCTGGGGGTTAAGAACTGCCCCTGTTTTTTTTTCTTGATCCACTAAAAATGATGGTGTGGACAAACATCTTTCCTGATTAATGCTGTCGGATCATGCCAAAGTGATGCCAGGAGGAGGAAGAAGAGCTCTCCAGCACTGCTCCTTCCTTGGCATCGAGTAAGGATGAAGGCAGTGAAGGGCAGCGCTGCACAGGGCTCGTGGCTGGTTGCAGGCTGCTCTGCAGCAGTGCTGTTCCCACACTTCTGCACAGCATGGATAACTCGGTGATGATCTGCCTAACGCCTGGCAAGCCCTGAGAGTAAAATGAAC
>WKFP01014351.1:99046-113249 GCA_011057875.1 Pterocles orientalis | reverse complement strand
CCTTTAGTCAGTTATTACTCTTTTTAGTATGGTGTGAAAGCATTTCATTTATCCTAGGAGAGGAATCGTGACCCAGACTCTTCCTCGCAGAGATGGGAGAAGAGCGGATTGTTCAGGCTCCGCTCGATTCTTTAGAGCCACCTCCAGGAGCTGAGATCACTGTCCCAGTTTGAGACACCTGCAGCCCTGCAATCCATCCCTTAGCTGCTTGTGCTTTAAACGGTTGTAGCGCTCAGTATGATCTGTTGTTGACAATCTCAATCCCGCCTCTTCTTCTCCCAGCCCCTCTGATGCTGGATCAATGACATTTTTCCCAAGCTGCCGACATTTGCTGTTCCACTGCCAGCTGCATGTGGCCTCTCAGTTTAATTACTTCTGCTGTGTCTAGCTCTATATGCTCTTATCATGTTTCCGAGACTGCTTGCAATTAAAATAAGAAATAAGTAATACATTACATCTTACAACCCAGTCAATCTCCGTGTATTCACGCAGCTTTGTGCGCTGAGCTTTCCAAGTGGCTCATAGCCCACGTAAGCACAACAGAACCCTGAGACACGGCGGAAAGGCAAGGGAGGAATCGTGTCCTTCTAGGTTCCTGAAAGGCATCGTTTCCCAACGGTTGCCTTATTTTTCCAGTTCCTTTGCTCTTGCAAAAAAAATCAGCATTCTTAACTTTTCATCTCCTGGTTTCCAGGGGACTCAATGCTGAGGACGGGCTGTGGTTGCACCGAGTGATCTCAACCGTGCGTTAGGGATGTTTGGGGCACTTCAGCACATTTGGGCATTATAAAGTTTGGTAACCGTTTTAATGGGCTTTGGAGCAGGTCAGGAGGGACTAATCAGATACAGTTTTGGATATTCTGGCTTCAAATCAACAAAACACTTAAGCATACGCTTCATTTTGAGCACTGCAATAGTTCTGCCCACGAAAAACGGGCAAAATGTTGTCCATCCATTATGCTGAGTAATCCTAAAAGTTATTTCTCGTTCTTGTTTTTTCTCAGTCCTTCTTTCATCCCACAAACTCTTTTAAGCAGTCTTGAAGAGAGAACACAGAAAAGCTAAAATTAAACAGCTCATGCGGGGAAGCACGAGCAACGTGGGGAATTTTTGTTTAGAAATCCAAGCAGCAGATTTCCATTATTATAAATAATGGCTGAATTCACTTGTGACAATATACAACATTTAATTTACATGTAAAGTGATAAATTAAAATCTAAAATTCCCCATTTTGTTCTCTGAGTGGAATATTAACATGACAAGCTTTGAAAAATGCCTGGGCTCTGCCCCCGTGGCACGGCAGGTCTGGTTGTGCCGCAGCCTTCACGTTTGCCCTGAATGCGACGGAGCTTTTAGCAGCACATGGGAACACCTCGACCCAAATACTCAGAGGTGTTTGGGTGCCCAAATCTCATTTCAG
Source organism: Pterocles orientalis (assembly GCA_011057875.1). Taxonomy (NCBI): domain Eukaryota; kingdom Metazoa; phylum Chordata; class Aves; order Pterocliformes; family Pteroclidae; genus Pterocles; species Pterocles orientalis. The sequence goes on along the minus strand of WKFP01014351.1, from coordinate 111,829 downwards.
TGTGGTGCTTTTAAGCATCTAGTCCCTAGATCCTGGGAACTGGGCTGAAATACGCTTTGCATGAAGATGAGAAAAGTTACTTGTATCAGTAAGGGCAAGAAATATTTGTCCTTCCTGTATGGTGTAACACTGTATGAGTGGTTGCATTTAGTTTAGGCTAGAAGTCAGGCAGGACCTGTCCGCAGTCCCCAGAGCAACCCTTCCCGGCTGGCAGGAAGGAGGGATCTGAGCACAGCCTGAACTGGAGGCTGTTTCTGCATCTTTGCATGTGTGTCCCTGATGGTTTTGTAAAGCTGCTCCGTACCTTTCACCATCCTTGCAGCCTGTCTTACCTTCTTTTCCAGTTCCGTTATCTCTTTTTTTGAATTGAGAAGGTCGTAGTGGCACAGGGCATTCAGGACAGGCGTGAGCGGTAGTATCTGAATTTTGTGGTAGCTGAAGGAAAGTTATGTTTGTCTGTTCAGCACAATCGCTTGGCACTTTACTGCTGTGGACATCTCAGACTGGGTTGTAGAAATTTCCCTGACTGGTCCAGGTTTTTGGTTTGTTGTCACCCTTACTTCTAACCCACTGATTATTATTGCAACCTCAGAGAATCCTCTTGTGCTGCCGCTGAAAAATAGCCAGAACATGGGTAATGCTTATACACGCACATCTCTTTTTTTACGCTCAAACGATCTCTTCTGCTTGCTTGTTTTACAGCCTGCTGTGTGGCGGCACATGAGAATACCCCGCCGTTGCTGTAGCAGTTCTCTCTTGACTATGGCAAGCGCAGGGCAGGGACAGGTGCCATTTTTCATTTGTTGTAGCGGCAAACAGCATCAGCCCAGCTGACACTTGCATCCGTTCGTGCTTTCCTCTGTAGAAATTCAAAAAGCAATTGCTTAATCTTTTCTGACACCCTCTTGGTGTTTAAACAAAAAGCTACTGCCTTATTCCCCCTCCCAGGCTCTGTGATGTGGAGGCTGGAGAATGAAAGTGTTTGTTTTGAATGATTGCAGGAGAACATAACAGAGAGTAGTTCTTGATGAAACCTAAGTTTTCTGAGTGATACTGATATCTTTTTGACAGAGACATCGATAGCAGCTTGCTGCCCTCCGAGGCAAGCCAGCCTGAACTGCTCACACCAGCAGGAAACACAAGTGCTCTCTGTCAGACTAAAATCTGTCTTCTGGGAGCTGAGCTCCTTCTCCTTGGTCCTTAGCCCTCTGCATTCAGGAGGAATGACATGGGATGGGATGTCCTGAAGATCCCCTGAAGGAGGAAGAGTTGAGAAACCTGAGCACGGCGGTGTTGGGATCATCATGGTTCAGATGAGCTTGAGAAGAGAAAGGAGACAACCCTGACATTCCCAGACACAGAGCACCGACACGATTGCTGCTCTCCATATACCTGCTTTCCCTGTATTTCGCAAACCAGACTTTTTGAAAAAGCTCGGCAGAAATCATGCCGTATGCCCAGTGTCAGCAGCCGTGCAGAGTTCCAGGCTGAGGATCCCCCAGTCCTCCAGGCAGGGGCACGCCCTCTGCTATCTCAGCCCAGCCCTGTGCGGGGAGATGGCAGCTTCTCAGGGCAGTCGCGTCAACAAGAGGCAGCTCGATAGCATGCCCCAGCAGTGCAGACCCTTGTCTCGCACTGCACAGCAGACTTGGGAGCAAAAGAAGGTGGGTAGGAACTGTGTCAGCTCTCTGGTGACCTTTATGTTAACCTCTACAAGACCTTCTCTGAATCTTTGTGTTCAGAGTCGCTAGACAGGCCAAGGGAACCGAATGGGCTGTATGTTGTGTCACCCTCCCACTGCAGTCATCCAGAAAAGCAAATAAGTTTTTGGTTTGTTTTGCTCTGTTTCATTCCTGCTGATACCAAATGCCAGCAGTGGGCAGAAGGCGTGCTGCAGGGAGAAGCTGACATGGAGGAAGGATTCTGGAGGTAGCACACTCACAAAAAGATGGTTAATAACATGTTGCAGAAAACAAAAGATCTTCTCTAGCACACAGTACCCAGCATGGAAGTGATTTTCCAGACTAGTCAGGGTGGGAAGAGTAGCAGTGGTACGAAGGAGGGCGTTGGGGCTCTCGTTCTGCAAGCAGGAGAATTTTTTGGTTCAGTACCAGAGAGCGATAGAGAGGTTGCTTCCCAGAATAACAGAGGATGATGCATGGTGGGGCTGGCGTAGTGTTCCAGAAGGTGCACCTTGCTGCTGGCAGCAAGAGGGGAAGTCACTGCAGGACACTGAAGACGTGGGGCAGTGCAAGGCGGGCTGGGACCAGCATGGCTCCGAGACAGGCTGCAAACAGCACAGACTCTGCCAGGACCTTCCCTACTGCTGCTCCTGCCAGAGTCAGTGGTAAAACATCCATAAAACACCCATCGATGGGAGGCGGGAGAGAATCAGACAGATGTCGAGGCCATTTGAAAACCCCATTAATTCTCTCGGGACTCTTCCAGTGTTTGTCCAATGTTTCTGTTTGCTTCCCGTTTCTCTCTGTGCTGCTGTGAGCAGTGCTGGTGGGACAGGTCTTTCCGCACACCCCGCAGCTGTGCTGCAGCTTTTCAGAAGGAGCTGGGGGCTGTAGGCATCTCCCGAGCCTTTCTCACCCCCTGACCTTCCTTTGCTCTCCACTCCACCCCTCATTCCCCATCCTCCCAAGGGTTTTCCCCGCTCCCACAACAATGCGAGAAGCCATGAGCTGACAAAGTCACATCAGGGACATCGATCTTACCCACATGGGTACAAATCCATGCAACACCCAACGCCCTCTTCTCGTCCATCACAAAAGTACAAGGGTCACATTCTGGGGCAGCCCCCTCAGCGGCATGGTCGGTTTGTGATCTGAATGAAGAGAAGTGATGTTTCTCTATGAGAAACACAAAGGAAAGGTGTTAAAAACAACCACAAAAGCCGCCACCACCCCAAAGAGCATCCCCGTGGTCCCGGGATGCCTTACCTGGCTGTGCCGGGTGCTCTCTCCAGGCCAAGCAGTCGTTGCACCGACTCCCTGCCGTGGACCCAGCAGATCTCCCACACGCAGTCATTCACTAATGCTCACGGTGCCTGCTCCATGCCGAGCCATCCACAGCTCCCCCAAGAAGGATGTTTTGATGGCGATGTCCATTTATAAACGTTGTGTGGAGATGAGGAACAGCCCTGTGCAGCAGAGCGGGAGGGAGGAGAGGCAGGTGCCGAGCCAGCAGCGAGCTGCGGGGCTGGGGCTGGTATCCTGCTGGACGACTGTTTTTAAATTCCAAGTTGGTGATTGGGATTAGCATCCTAGGGCTTTACCTCTGCTGCAGGATTTCCCCAGTGTGAGCCGGGAGCCTGGGTTTGCTCTGCATCACACAGAATGGCCGGCCTTGGAGAGCAAGGGGGTGTTTGCTGACTCGGAAGGGAGAGGTTCAGTGAGGAAGGTGTGTAGGTAAAAAAGAGCAAGCGGTACCCACAGCACTGCTGAGCAGCCTGTGTAATAGGTACGTTTTTAGCCTTTGTTCAAAGATGAGCAGTTACCCAGTGCACACTTTATTTTGTAGGCAAGCTGGGGGGCTGGATTCAACCTCACAGCAGCCCCTCTGCACCAGGGGGTTACAGAGCACTGGAGGGAAACTCCGGTGTGTTAAAGCAGTTCCCCAGGCTCCCAAAAACCTGTGGGCTCTGCAGGGTCCTGATGAACCCCCAGAGGGGCTGCGAGGTGCCATGTGGGATCTCATTCCTGGCCTGGCCGTAGCACAAACCGCAGGGTTCCTGCTGGGCTCCGCACGCTCCGGCAGCACCGCCTGGCCGCAGGCTCACCTGAATTAGTGGTTATTGAAACCGTGGCCGGATGGGTACGAGATATTATTAGCCTCCACAAGCCTTGTTGCAGTGCGTATGTAGATGATGTAAACGCTGGGATAACTCCGTGTTAATCAGGGATGTTCAGCGAGCTAACACATTCCTCCTGGCGCGGGCGGGGATGCGGATGTGTTACCCTCCGAGGCTCACAGAAGAGCAGCAGTAGCAGCGTGCTGTTCCTGCTTCGCTGAAAGCCCGTGGATTTAATTTCTGCTGCTAAGTTGTGCTATTTGCAAACCCATGGAGGGTACAGAGCAGATTTCTAGGACATGGGCTTGTATATATTCATGCTTTTCATCTGGCGCTCTTGACCTTGGGGGTGTAACATATTCTTGCGTACCTTTGTGCTGCCCTTTGCTAGACAAGTTAGGCGAGAGGATGAGCCAAAGGTTGTGGTACTGATCTGGATTTGGGAGCCAAGGGTTTAATTCCCTACCCTTGCCCAGACTTCTTGTGACAAAATCTTGCATAATAAAAACCTTCAGGAGGCGAGGTTCAGCAAGAATGACACAGAAACTGAAAAAAAAAAAAAAAGGCATTTGCAAAAGGTACAAAGCATCCTAAGGCACTTGGTTGTTAAACTTCATGTTGTGTCTTGCCTAGAGTTCTGCAGAGCTTGTGTGTGTGTGTGTGTGTAGGCTTGGCCTTCTGGTCTGTTCAGCTGCAAACGGTCTGGATAATGACGCTGGACGGTTTTGGCTGCATGGATCAGATAACAACAGTTGTGACTGCTAATTAAAAAAAGAGGGGGAAAGCAAGAACATAAGAGGCTGTTTTTCAAGCATTGGCTGCCAGAATCTCTTCACAGGGCAAAGGTGGGTCAGGCAGGGCAGCGGCGGGGTCAGGATAAATCCTCCTGGGATGTCTCTGTTCCTGTCCCGTTACAGAAGAGTTCACACGATGGCTGCACCCAGGGAACGGTGGGAACCCTTAGCAGTTACGTCCTGGTGATCCATTTATTTCCCCAAACTCCAGAGTTGCTTTATAAGAATTTCCTAACATGGCTGTAATCACTTCTACAGGCAGCCAGCTCTAACTTCATTTTCAAGGGTTATCTCCTCTCCAGAGGCAGCAGCAGGATTATTTCGAGACGGCATATCCAGGCAGCAGAATGAATGCATTTGTTGCAAGTCCAGTGCAGAAGCTGCACAGCTGAGGGGGACTGGGCTCTTCGGTTATCCCTGGGGAGGGGCCAGGGGCTGAGAGAGTCTGAGAGACCAAAGGTGGTACTTGGGAAAGAGCAGCATTTCTTTCCTCAGCAGAAGTCACCCACTCCAGTTCTTCAGGTCTTTGCTCTCTGGAAAAGAGGATAGGCAGGACAGGGCAGGAGCATCGTTCAGATATTGTTTCAATGAAAAATATTTGCTTTCTTCATCACCAAGGTCCATCCAACCCTGGCCACCATACCAATGCAAGTGTATGATCAGATCCAGCCACCGGAGGGGGACGAAGATGCACTTGGTGAGAAAGATTTGTCATGTAAGAGATTTATTTTAACCTCCGACTACCAGGCAGTGGGACTTACCTCCTGTAGGCAGAGGATCAGGCTTTTCAGTCCTGTGTGCTTCGGTCTTGCTGTGCATGCACAGCAGATCCTGGGGAGACAGAATGAGGTGTCTTGTTTGCACAAGTCTGGAGACAATATTGTCATTTCAGAAAACAAGGATGAAGAATAATCCAGTAGATACAACAGACAGTGAGAAATGGTTTGAGAGGGAGGTTTTCGCCAGCGGGAGGTGTTGGCACTGGCAGGTGGGAAGGGGTCCTGCCTCAGATGATCAGTGAGAGCTTCCCGGCATCCAGCACAGAAGAGAGCTGTGCCTGCCCCTAACCCTAACCCTGGGCAGGACATTGGTGGACCAGTGCCATGGCTGGTCCATCCCACTGAATCTCAGCAGCACTGACCAGTCTGGGGTGATGCCTACACCAGCCACACATAGGACCAAGCTTCCTGGAGGGAGATGGCAAATATTGCCCAGTCTGTAATGCATTGGTTGGGTGATGCCCATGATCTACACCCTTGCCCCATGGCTCTATAGCAGGCACGGAGTAGATGGCTGAAGCGAAGGCACCCTATGAGGACAGGCTGAGAGAGTTGGGGGTGTTCAGCCTGGAGAAGGAAAGGCTCTGGGGAGACCTTAGAGCAGCTTCCAGTGCTGAAAGGGGCTACTTTTTACAAGGGCATGCAGTGACAGGACAAGGGGTAATGGATCTAAACTGAAAGAGGGGAGATTGAGATGAGATATTAGGAAGAAATGTTTTCCTGTGCAGGGGGTGAGGCAGTGGCCCAGGTTGCCCAGAGAAGCTGTGGATGCCCCATCCCTGGAGGGGTTCAAGGCCAGGCTGGATGAGGCTTTGGGCAACCTGGGCTAGTGGGAGGTGTCCCGGCCCGTGGCAGGGGGTAGCACTGGATAATCTCATAAATTTCCTTCCCATCCAAACCATTCTGTGATTCTTGCAGGGCTGCAGGCAGAGCAACAGGCAGCTGGGGCTGGAGATGGAGCTCGCTTAGCAGTAGGGAGAGCAGGTGGTCGAGCAGCAGGGAGGAAGACTTGCCAACCACACACATCACTAGGATCCTGAAAGGAAACAATTTGTTTAACTAGTTTGCCAAATAATATCTATATTATGAATGCACCAAACATTGCGTATTCCTCCTTGCTGGAGGGTTCTTGCTTCCAGGATGAACATGTTGTTTTCTCTCGTTCTTAGCTAGGGAAAGGTTGGGAAGAGCTGCTGAAGCCTTGGCAGCTGCTTTGCCAGGAGCAAGTGGGGCTTTGCCATGAGTCGGTGAAGATGGAGGGTGGGTTTGTGCTTCTCCTCTTAGCTTTGAGTTTGTACCTGTTTGTCCCCATTTTGGGGAGCTCCAGGGTGCGTGGCAAACACCTGGGGAAGTGCTGCTTCCCTGGGGCTACCGCTTGAGCCCGATGCTCTTCTAAAAATATGGTTGTGGACAACCCATATCTAATGCCAACTTTTAAAGAGAGTCAGTTTAGGGTCCTAGATTACCAGAATTCCTGGTTTCAGTATAGGTCACGTCCATGCTCAGAACTTTATATCTAATATTATTTTTTGGGGGTGTGTGTTGGGGAAGCTGCTTGAACTGAGGTTTGGGTACATCAGAGGGGCAGTGGACATCTAGAACACAGCAGAGGAGGGGTGACAGTGGGTGTGCAAGTGCTGTAGAGCTGCAGTTCTTTGGTAGCAAAACCTGGAAGCACAGTAACTGAGCATCTGCATTCCTAATCCCCTATAAAACTGAAAAGTGGACTGTCCAAAACCAGATAATGTTCAAGTTGTGACCAACTTTTCTGATTTTCTCTAAGTGACAGGGTTTAAAAGGAAAATTGATGAGGAGATGGATGTGACATACGACTTACAGGGGCGTTAGTGCCACTCTAGGAAAACAGTCATAGCAGTGTAAGAAAAATAAACACAGTGGAAAAGTATTTATGGAGCTACATTAACTTAAACGGGCACCAAAACAATTTCTTTTTCTGTCTCCCATGGGAAAAATATGAAACTAGAAAACATAATAAAAACAGAAACTTCAGCACTCCTCTTGTTTGGTGTTCACAGGCTTTCTGGAGCTTGGAAAAGGCGGGATGCACCTGACTACAAGTGCCAAGCAAATGCTAATCTGCACAGGAGCTGAGGTGCTCTCCCTGCTCTGTTAAAATGCGTTTGGGGCAGGGGTTTGGAGGTGGGCAGGATGGGAAGGCAGAGAGGAGAGCCGGAGGGTTTGGAAGCGGTGTAACCAGGCGGCAGCCTCCCCTCCTCTCCCAGTTGCCCGTTCCCATTGCGAACACAGAGATATTTTCCTCTAGCGCTTCAGCTTCTCTTAACTCTGCCTTTGATCAGTGTTTATAGTAATGGAGCCTGGTATAAGCTCTAATGTCCTTAAACGCTGTAAATATATATCTATACACACGAAACAAAACATTCCCTATATAATAACCAGAGACCAGAACTGTGAATTAAGGCCCCAGACAAGGCAGATGCGCAGCAACAATTCTCAAGGACTTTGAAGTTAAAAGCCTTGCTGTGTAAATGTAAGAGCTTTTGTAAGTCAAACTAAAAGTCTCATTAACGCGAAACTTCCATGATCAGAAACCTGACTAGTTCTGTGAGAATCCCCAAGGACACGAGTATTTAGCACAGTTTCTAATTAAAAGAAGAGAATTCTGGTACAGCAGTTAAAATATGTTTTATATTCGTCTAGGAAATATTCGGTAGATTTTGTATGCAGAGATAGGCTGTCAGGGCTCTTTGCAAATAGGACGCAAGCAAACCAAGGTACAAACAGGCAGAAATGAGTACCTGAGAGTCTCCTCTAGTCTTCTCTGCGTGTTGGGATGCTGTCAGCTTGGGCAGGAAAGCAGGATCAAGCCTGATCTCTTTCGGGTGCTGCAGAAAGCCCACCTCTTCTGGACCGCCCACCAGACCTGAACTGCAAGGAAGCATTGGTCAGGCACTGCCGAGGTCCCACACGTTGAGTGTGCCCACCGTCCTTTTGGGAAAAGGTATTTCTCACAAGGTGTCTCTGCCTGCTGTCGATGCAAGCCTGGGAACAGCTGGGCTGGGCGAGCTGCAGTCCCTGCATCCCTCCCTGCTAAGCTGGGGCTGGTAAAAAATAAGCAGATATTGATAAAATTGTCCATGGGGCTTCCATAAAGCTGTTCCGCCATAGGAAGCAGTTTAGGTTTCTGGTTTAATGAGCTGATGCTCCTTCTCGTACCACTGCTGTTGAACACTGAGCCTGGACCAGGATTTGTCCTGTGCACTGCAAGGCACTGGGAAAGGACTGTGTGTTTGTGGAAGCCAGGTTTGGTCCAGTTCCAGAACATCAGTTATCAGTTATTGTGTTGATTAGAGCTAGGAGAACAGTTCTGAACAAGAAATAACTGAATATTTATTAAAATCAGTTCTTTATTGGGGGGCATTGATTGGAGAGGAATAAGTTAAAACCATAGACCATTTCAATATTTATTCTAATAGTTCACTTCTCTTGAAAACTTCTTTTGTTTCACATTTCTTGCAGTTTTTGAAAGCTAAGAAGAAGGTGAGATCTTCAGCTAAAAAGAAATATTTCACTTAATGCCAAAAAGCAATTATGCATCCAAAATGCCATGGATTTTTGAAAAAATTGATTCAAAAAATCAATTTGTCCAACATTAAATTTTGTTAATTGTTTGTCTCCCCTCAGCAGTGTACGAGGGAGATCACTCGCGTCCTAGTACACAACCCTCATGTCCTGACTGTCATGCCCGTAGGAAACACCATGATAACCACGTAAGTAAAGGGCAGAGTTACGAAGAGCCTCCTTACGGCTCTGAAATGCTCATTAATGCAGCTACGTGGAAGCAAGGCTGTCAGGAAAATAGAGTACAGTTTGGGGTTTAGAATGAATGGCAAAGCCTACAGTCAGTGTAAATGTGTTTGGAGAATGCTTTGTGTTCAGAGCCAAGCCTCAGACCTCTCTTCTTCAGGCAAAGACCTGCTGGCTTCAGCCGCGCCTGTATCTTCGCTCAGTCAGACCTTGAAAGATAAGCCAGCTGAAACTCATTGAAGTTTTGCAGGTAGGCAGCCTTCAGTGGCTTGTCAGGATTACAAATATTCATGCTTCTTTCATTTTCCGTATGCTACTATAGCACTTATTTTAATAAATATTTCATTAACCCTTAAATACAGACTATCCCACTCATTTGAGACGTGGCAGGAAAAGTTTAACCCAAGCACTGACTTTGAATAGGAAAAGGGGAGGGTGGGCAGAGACAAAACCTCGGTATCTAGAAAACAAATGGGTTCAGGTGCCTTTAGTTGCAAGGACTAATGAAAAAGTAGAAAAGCAGGTGAAGGCAATAGGACATAGGAGTGTGAGCTGGGGCTGCTCTCTGAATGGAAGGTCAGCTGGGTGCTTGCTGCCTGCCCAGCTCGTCCTCCTCTGCAGCCTCAGAGGCTTTGCCCAGGCTCCTCTATCCCTCTGTACAGAATGATCAGGGCCAGCAGAGTTATGTAAAAGAGGTTTTCATTATTCTTTTAGTGATAGCAGTATTATTATTATTTTAATGAGCGGTTTATTCATTATTGTTGCTGCTCTGTTTTATTAGCCTGTGCGGCCATTTGTTTAAGGAACCGCCTCGTGAGCTGTGAGAGAGGAGAAGTGGATCACGCTGAATCCAACTGACCAGCTTACACTGGTGGGAGTCAAAAAATAATTGACTGGTTTTATGATCTTGGTGAAATTGGCACAGATACTGCTTTTTGAAAATGTAGAAGCTGCCTATATGGTATGAGAGGTGTTTCTGAGGTCTATTCGCCTTGAATTTGGCACAAAACAGGTTTTCATGCTCAGTTTGACTGGGTCTTGTAATGAGCAGCTGTTCCTCGTTGGCAGCCACCGGTTTCTTGTGGATTATTTCTGAAACAGCAAGAGACAGCAGCAATCACTTCTGATACCCTTGGCTAAAGGCTGCCTGTCAAAATGTTTCCTCAGTCTCTTGTAGTGAGGATTAGGATATTTTTCCCAGCTCTGGAGAAGCTGGGTGTAGTTGAAGGATTTCCCAGCCTGCTGCGGGATTCCTCCCAAAAGTCTGATTTGTGAATTTATGAATGAAGACAAGACATCTTTCAGATCGGGTCAGCAGAAGCCTTTCCTTCAGGTGAGTCAAAATGCTTTATCTTACAAAATGAAGTTTGCACAATGAAGACAAAATTTTTTAAAAGTTATTTCAAAACAGAAAGTCAAAAAGTTTCATATTGAGAACGTGGAACAACTTTGAAACTCTTTGAAGCTTATTAAGTGAAATATTTATCAGACTAGACCTTTCTAGGGCTAGTTTTGCATGAATGACAGACTACAGGCAGATTTAATTTAAAACTTTTTTTTTTTATGGTAGCAATGCCAAAGCAGCGCTATTTTGGGGAGTTCCCCTCTGTGAGAGCTGCTGCTGAAATGAGTAATTTCTGATGTGTGCTATGTGGCAGTGCTGTTAATACAGGCAACCCTGAGTCAAGGTTGGAGGCTGATGTCCCATTTAGTTTGTCACTCTGGATGTTCTTCATCCAAGTGAGAAGGAAGGAGGAAAACAGGCTCCATGAGCCTCTGGGAAATACAAGCAGAAGAGACGTTCCTGTGCTTCATGCTCCCCTGACAGGTAGGGAGGACGGTGAGCACCCACCTGGATCAACCAGAATGTGCCCAAAGCTTTCCTGACACTTCTTGGGGTAAATAACATCAGATTTTAGCAGCATTTCCATCTCTTCCATGTGATGCGGAGGGAGGTGCTTACACCACCCCTATTTGGTGCTGTCAGGGGTTTATCAGCTGGTATCTCCCCCCACAGCCCATGGTAGTACTCTAGGAAGCATCAGTGCTGTTTGGGAAGATGAAGCTCTTGTTACAGGTTACATCTGTTCTTCATTTGGTCCCTTCCAAGCTCCTGAATGCCTTCAGCAGCCAGGATCATCTTCAGCCTCCTCCTCATATCTTTCTGCTTCGCTTTCCCCCAGTATACTCCACATCTGGCTAAGGCAGCTTGCTTTCTGATAGCATTTCACAATCTATAGGAAAATTCTAACATAATTAAATAAACCAGTGCTGAAACCCCCTGAAGAACAATTATCTTTTCTGTGAAATACTCCTGGCAGAAGTCTTGGAAAACTTACATGTAATTAGTACATCGAGCCCCACTGCAGCACTGGGGCTCCTAACGCTGACTTCTGCGGGATTCCAATTGACCAGCAATAGCGAATTTGTGAGCGATGTGCACAGACTGGTTTTATACATTTACACACTGTTAATCTAATGATTTTCGGGGCTATTTAAAGTTTATGCTACCCCAGTCTTCATTGCATTTGCCAGGCTGGTGTCTCTCTCCAGTGTGCCACATCCTTCACACAGCTTTTCCCTGCCACCTGTGCTCTCAGGGACGAAGAACAGTCTGGGAGGTTAGAGCACTGGACCAGAACTTAGCAGAACTGGATTAATTGCGTGGCTGAGCTCTGGATTTCCAGTGGATGAGTCACTTAAGGCCAGATCTGCAAAGATCTTTGAAATGGCAGACAGGGTTATTCCACAATCCTTGCACACCCAGCCCTCGTTGATGGCAGTTGTCTTGAGTGCCTGAACGCATGCGAAGCTGCCTGACAAGATAGGGGCCTGACCCAAGACGTGATGAAGTCAACAGGAAGATGAAGGAAAGTCTGGGACTTCGTATTAGGTGCTCGTTGAACACAGAGCCATCTTCTTTGTAAGGCAGGCTCAGGTGCAGAGCCAGCAGTGCTGCTTTAAAGCCTGGCGGTGATAACGATGGAGGATGCTGGGCTGGCAGCTCGCTCACACTTCCTAAAGGGAAAGGTTTGCCAAGAGGGATCGTAGCCCTAGAAGTTGTTAGAGAACTAACAGCAGGTTGTCTTTTGTTTTTCCAAATGCATATATCTATATGTGCCTCCACCCTGAAGAGGAATGGCCTAGAGGAATAATCCTGTAGCTCTGATGCAGATTGGCTAGTAAGGCAAGATACCAGGAGGATGTCTCCTGGAAAAAAAATAACATCCTGATAGAAAGGGAAATTTCATACTTAGATTCTATTTTGAGTCCTTTTTATCATAAAAGGGGAAGAACAAGCCATGCATGACAGATATTAGGCATGTTACTTAATTCACTGCTGGAAAATACCCAAGTGCTAGGGTGGAAAGGGAGATGTACGAGAGCTGATGTAGAGCAGAATATTAACACTGGACTGTGAGTGCTGCTTTATCTTGAAAGCACCCCTAATAAATATTTTTCAAAGGTACAAGATGATGAGAATTCACTGGATATTAAAATGCAGAGAGAGGACTAGTCTGAAAACAGGTTTTGCGAGGAAGGTGTTCCTCAGGGGCGGCGGTGGGGCTTGGGATGTGCTGCTTTCCTTTCCCCAGATGAGCTGCCTGTGGGCAGAGCTCCGGCG
>WKFP01014351.1:76903-99026 GCA_011057875.1 Pterocles orientalis | reverse complement strand
CACCACCAAACGATGCAGATTTGTTTCTTGTAACAAATGGTGAATGACTCCTTAGGGGAGAGCTCTTGGGTTTGGTTTGGCTGTCATTGATTTGTGCTGTCCTTTGAGCATTATCCTATGGGAACATCGGAGGAAGTGGGGATCTGATACTGTGTAAGGACTGGTCCTCACCTCGGTGGTTTGCCATTGTTAGAACGTTCAACAGGAGCAGAAATGGCGAGGTGTTCACTGTTGGGATAAGGGTTAGAAAGCCTTTGCTAGAAAAACGTCTAATGACCTTTTAAAGGGAACCGTGTAACACCGTGTACTGTCCTATAATGGTTCAAGGCTGTGCCGGCGAGGTTTAGACTGAACGTTAGGAAGCATTTCTTTATGAAGAGGATGGCCAAATGCTGGAACAGGCTTCCTGGAGAGGTGGTCGATGCCCCGAGCCTGTCGGTGTTGAAGAGGCATTTGGACAAGGCCCTTAATGCCGTGCTTTAAGCTGGTCAGCCCTGAATTGGTCAGGCAGTTGGACTAGATGGTCGTTGTTGGTCCCTTCCAACTGAAATACTCTAGTTTATTCTATAACATGATTTTATAATGGAGGAAATGGGAGGGTCTGGGTAGTACAGTGCAGACACACTTGCAGCTCTCACAGAGAAGTGAGAGCTCCAAGGAAACCTTAGTGTGACCAGTCTGCACTGCTCAGCACAGGGACAAGGGCAGAGCCCAGGGATACAGCCACCGCGGGACAGTCTGGTTACCCACCTGCAGCTGCTCCAAGCCAGCAAAGCTGAGGAAGAGCAGTGGCAAAGCTGTGAGAAAGCTGCAGCCAAAGTTGGTACGAGCTGTGGCAGAGCACAGACCTGCAGATAACCTGGGGCTCTGGGCCGTTAGTCCTTCAGCTATAAGGCCAGGCTGGATGGGGCTTTGGGCAACCTGGGCTGGTGGGAGGTGTCCCTGCCCATGGCAGGGGGTGGCACTGGATGATCTCTAAGGTCCCTTCCAGCTCAAACCATTCTGGGATTCTATGATTCGATATAAAAAGACACCTACCAGGAGGTATCACAGGAGGGATTTTGTCACTGGAAGGTCTAGAAGAGGTGGGGAGCACTGCTGGCAACAAAGTGAGGACTAATTAAAGGACTAATTAACTTCACTTTTCAGTGCTGTAATGACAACAGTTAAGCAAAGGCACACAACAGTAGGTAGGAATTTAGCAGTGTCACCTACCTTCTCAACCTGTTGGCTACGAGGTGACAACATCGCAAGGCTGTATTGAAGGAAATACCAACTCCTCCAGACAAAGCCAGATGTGTTTGGAGTGGTTGCGTCTGTCTCCTGTCTTTAACAAAGAGTCACTGCTGCGCTGAGACCTCCAGCGTCACCAGTGGGCAGCAGATGGGATTACTGTGCCGTGGTGCCAGATGCAAGCTGGACGCCAAGCCCTGCTGCGCTTCAGAAGTGGTTCTGTGTATGGACCAGGGCTTTTGCACCGCTGCGGAGTTTCTGAGCTGGAGAGCCCTGGCTCAGCCTCTGCACGAGCAGCTGGACTGTCTCCTGGGCTTTCTTTGGCCCTCTGATGTGTGAACACAGAGCAGCAGCGAGGATCCAGCTCTTCTAACCTGTTAAAGTTGTGGATGAAAATACACGTTGCTGCCCTTGAAGAAGTGGAATCAGAGGAGTCTGTGATAGGGGAGCGTGGCATGGATGAAAGAAGAATGTGAAGGACTTTGAACATGTAAGAGAATGTGAACAGGGGTGATCCCAGAAGAGAAATTCTTCAGGGAATTAGAAGGAAAATAGATGTTAGGGAGGCAGGATTGAAACTGTTTGAAGTCAGAGGGGAGAAGCGGGATCTTAGTTTTGATCATGAAAAGGCTGAGAGGAGGGTGAGTAATCTGAAATCAAAGTACAGAAGGAAATCAAACCTGAACATTAAACAACCTGCAAATCTTTCCCTTGAAGAGATGAGATCCAAGGACCCAATAAAGCGAGGTGAGGGGCTTGCTTAGATCCTTGCAGAGGGACAGCCCCTACCTGGAGAAGGGTCCAGAATTCCCCCTGGTCTGACAGAGGAGGGGAGACAGAGGATGCTTGCCATGGCCAAGAAAGTTTTTCCACCTGCCTTGGAGGAAGGACCAGCAGGTTGTCACCCATATCCCCACCAGAGAAAAAGGGTTTGGTTTTGTTTTGGTTTAATTTCCTAATCAGAATAGTATTTTCTCTCCTCTAAGTGCCCAGTTCTGGCACTGTCCAAATGGCTGAACTTTTTCTGTCTCTGCTGAAGCCCTCAGATGATGCCCCTGAGCCGCGCTGGCTGTGAGCCAGAGGAAAAATCGCAGCTTCTGCAGCGAAATCCCTCTTTAAGCTGCCGCAGAGCTGTGCATGTACGTGTGTGAAGTGTCCTGCCAAGTTGATGGGCTGGAGCTTCAGAATAAACAATGTTGACTCAGGCCTGAAGACTTTCAAAGAATTTATATCAACAGATTTTAAAGATCTTAAAATATACAGCTTGAGTAGCCTTAGGTTGCTCAGGCAGCTGCCAAATCAAACTGAATAATAAAATAAAGCTGAATAATAAAGTGATCACGCAGTGTAAGATCAAGACAGGGCCGAGTCAGAGGCACCTCTAGTAATTACTGGATTGGGAGCAGCCTCCTGACAAGCCCTGAGTTTCTGCTGACATGCTGAGAACCGAAAACAGCAAAATTTCCCCAAATGAAAACAGCTCTTCCCATCCTCCTGGCTTGCTCCCTCTTTACTCCTTCTGCTCTTTGCTGTCAGCAAGACCTGGGTAGGAGAGGTGCCAGGCAGGGCAGGGGAGCCCAGGACGAGGAGTTGGTGGTCCGGAGCAATAGCTGCAAGACGGAGAAGAGCTGGGAGTGACCCAGGGCCAGGTGGTGCCTGTGGGATGTCAGAGGAGGACCCAAAGAGGATGATGCTGGTGGAGGTGGGAACCTGGCACCAAAAAACACTGATCCCTGCTTTTAGACTGCTGCTCACACCTGGGAGGTCTGTGTCCTCTTGCCCTCTCCCCAAGGGTTCCCAGTGCAAGTCTTAGAGATGTCAGTGTCACCAGCAGCAGCCCAGTCTGATCCCAGTGATGGATAGCCCCCTGTGCCCATGCTGCCCAGGCATTTCCCATCCGCCTTGTGTGCAGCCATATCACCTTCCAGACTTTCTCTACTTTTTATTACTGCTTTGGCTTAAAAGCCAGCAAAAATCAATATGAAAAGCCTAGTGAGGGGCTTTACAAAAAAAACTAGATTGTCTTGAGATGCTTGTTCTTCATGATTTGTATTGCAATAATATCACAAAGCCCTAAAAGGCCCAAATAGGAAACTTCAGTTTGCTTTAAAGCTCCATGTGCTTTGTTTGGGGGCCTAGAGGTTTTTGATGAAAATATTTCATTTTTTGATAAAATCATTCTGGCAAAAATGAAGCTATTGAGAAAGAGGAACCAATTTTTATTCCTTTTTGGTGACATTTTTCATGAGATAAAATGTAATTCGTGAGAAGCTCTAACTCTGGTTCTTTTTCATTCTTAAAATGTTTCTTCCTCTCTAGGCTCTCAGCATCTATTTCCCATTGTCCTTTCAGAGTGCCAGAGCAAATATATCTTTCTATTTTGGTATTGTCAAGAGGTAAGATTTGTAGGGAAAGGTAATATCTTTTTCTTAGAGCAACTGATAGAACCTGGGGAAAAAAAAAAGGACTTCTTTTTGGGCATAGAAGCCCTGTCTGGCTCTTTTGTTTATAAATTACCCTTCCATTCTCCTGGAGACCTTCCTGTCTCTACACTGAACTCTTTTAACTCCGGCGTATATACTCAAAAAGCACACTCATCATTTATCTTTACGGCTACTGCAATCTTCTCGTCACCTCTGCTTTCTTTCCTTCTTCAGCTACTTACTCTTCTCTGTTTTGCAATCTTCTCAAGTGGCATGTGGAGCTGATATTTTATTACTTGTGGATGTCTTTCTCTAATCCTCCATCATTTGGGGCATATCCTCTGTTATCTGTGTAAGTCCTTCCTATGCCCTGGGGATATTTATCACTAATTGATTCACATAAATGGGAAGGTAAACATTCGTTTCTCTTAGACTACACACTTTACTTGGAGCAGGACAGTCCCTAGAGCTTTCATTCCTTCTTTCTTTCCTTTGTGGTGTTATGCATAGCAGGCTGGAGCTAAATTGGAATAAAGCACACCTCTGGTAGGGTCTGCAGAGCACTGAGCAGCGTGTTCAGGATTTGTAAACTCACTGGTCACACTGGGAGAAGTAACCATTCCCCCAGATGTCAGTTAGGGGTACGTCCACCTCTCTGCGGGGGAAATAGCCCCTGCAAGCCCTTAAAAGGGACAGACAGACTGACTGAGGCTTGGGGAGGAGGGAGGCAGTGGGTTCTGTTCAATATTTCCATTGACAACCTGGATGATGGAATAGATAGTACGCTTGTTAGATTTACAGATGGCACCAGGCTAGGAGGGACTGCAAATATATTGGAGAACAGGATGAGAATTCCAATGAGCTCAACAAATTGCAGAAATGGTTTGGGGAAAAAAAAATGTAAATTAGAGACAAGTGCAACTTGGGCTGGAATAATCAATGCACAGAGGCATTGGGGCAACCTGGGCCACCGCCTCACCCCCCGCACAGGAAAACATTTCTTCCCAATATCTCATCTCCATCTCCCCTTTTTCAGCTTAAAGCTGTTACCCCCCATCCTATCCCTGCACCCCCTGATCCAGAGCCCCCCCATCTCTCCTGTAGCCCCCTTTCAGCACTGGAAGCTGCTCTAAGGTCTCCCCGGAGCCTTCTCTTCTCCAGGCTGCACACCCCCAACTCTCTCAGCCTGTCCTCGCACGGGTGGTAATATAAGGAGCAGTCTGTAGGCAGAGCAGGAAAGCAGGCTCTTCTTTTTTCCCTTCCTTCACTAGCTCTAGCACTTCTGGTAAGAGCAGGATGTGAGTTTAACTTTGCTGTTGGCCTTGAGGCTTTAGGTATCAAGGAGAGATTATTTCAGAGATCAAACTGAATGCTGATCCGAGGGGGTAGCTCATCCCTTTGGAGTGCTCCAGAAGGAAAAGTGAACATTGTCAGTTCAATCTACTGTGGAATTTATAGTATTAATGATCTGAAGAACACTTTAGGGATTTCTGTCAGATGTCTATTTTAATTTAAACTCTTGGGTGTTTAACTACCCAAAATATTGAGTTCTAGTCATTATAAAAACTAATAACTGGCTTATTTTGCTGCTAATTCAGAAACTGAGGTTAATTATCTATAGTGAAGGGATATGGTACTAATCTAAAGTCTACCTGAATAAGACACTGTGGTTAATTGATTCCCCATGAAATGACAAAAGATTCCTTCAGAGGGAAAAGATGTTTAGTATTCTGGGCTTTCTCGAAGCTACTAGCTTTTGCTTCTCATGAAAGGTTTTTTTGTTTGGCTTTATCAGCTGTACCTTATCCTTTTCATATTCTTAGTACTGGTTGATTTTTATGAAAAAAAAAGTCGGATGAATATGAATTTTCCAGGTGAAAGCCCATCTGCCGCATCCCTTTGATGCACAATACACCTTGCACACCAGGTGCTTACAATACATTACCCACTGGAGTTAGTGGGAGTTGTTTAATGTCCGATCCACAGCCACGGGATTGCACCCATGAACTCAGCATCCGTGTTTGATCCAGATACACGGGTCCTTCAGAAGAGCTGCGTGCTTCTGGGTGAGCATCGGCAGGATTTGGCCCAGCTGACTTTTCCAAAATCCCAGAGCACGTTAATCTCAGAGCTGAAGATGCTTCCTTGCTCTGTCCTGTGTTCTCCCCGCTCTGCCATTCCCTTTCCCAAGGGCTCTGACTCTGCCCACTCTCCCACTAGTTTATTTAATAAAAATTACTTTCTAAGCCAACTGCAAGCAGCTGAAAAAATTAATTTAAACTTCCCCTAAAGTGTATTTGTCAATGTCCGCTGCTGTAATTCATTACGTTGTATCCCAGCGTACCCCGAACATGGCAGTGTCAGAGCTCCGATGATCTAGTGCAGTCTCCATGTATAATATATCACGGGAACAGTTTCAACTGGGATGATATATGAAGCCAGCCTTGGAGGATTTTGAAAATAGACCTAAATTTTGAGAATTTTTTTGTGTAACTTTGAGTGGTTGAAGGCTTCACCTGAAGCATTTACTGAATATCTAAATGTTTTTTTCCCCTTGCAAAGCAATAGTTAGCGATGGCAGTGAACCTCCTGGGGCTCTGTGGGTTGGCTGACCAAACTGCAAAGCCTCTGTGTGTGTCACATTTATTTACCTAGATTGTTTTGGCATGCTGTCCTGACCTGGTTGTGTTTAAAACAAAATATTAAATGTGATTGCAGTCTAAATTAGACAACATGACGTTCAGATGGGCTTGTGAGTGATGGGATTATGGATGTAGGCGCGATGAGCATGGTTGTCTCTTACTCATGGGATCAAACCCTCCCGTCTGAATATTGTGCTTCTGAGTAGAAGGCATTGGGCTTTTCTGATAACAAGAACTGTTTTGTGAAGAATGTGTTGGGTGGGAGGTGGGAAAGAAAAGGGGGACAAGCATTGATCTTTGCTTAGGGGCAAATAGCTTGTTACCCGGGCAGGCCAGGACTTTCTCTTGAAATTGTTTTTGGGTGTAAACTGTAGAAAAATAGAACAAAAACATGACCTCCTCTTCCTCCCACTTCACATAAAAATGCAACTCCTTTCCTCTTCCTCCCCCTCTTTCCAGGTTTTCAGTTCTTTTAGCCAAAGAGGCCGTATGTTCCACTCGGATCTTTACCGAAGCTGGGGTCTGGCTGAGCTTGTGCGGCGGTGTAAGGGCAGCATGAGATGGACTTCGCCGTGCTGGGCTCTGCCCCATCAATCCCAGGCAATTGCCACACTTTTCAAAGTAACCACCTTCGATTGTCAGGGCTGCGATAGAAGAAAAATATCAGAGTGTGCGAGGGAGCATTTAAAGTGTTATCTAACAGTGGGAAGCATTTAGCCCAACTCAATGTTCGAACTTAATTACCAGGAAAATGCTGTACATTATGAAGATCTAAATCATTTAACAAGCCCTGTGTGCGTCTTAGTGCTTTTTTATTACTGCCTTTTTCATATATTTTATTTGGTAGGACAAAAGCAACACTTGGCAGAGACGCACGGCACAGGGATCGCCTCTTGTATTGCACGAGTCACAGCGCGCTTTTCCTTGGGAGGAAAATGGGGAAATAGTTTGCTCTGTTGATCACTAAATCTGGGGGAAAGACAGGCAGAAGCCCTCTTGTAACCAGCCCGTTCTGCCCAAACTTCAGCGGAATTCAGAGTGGGGAGGATGCTCAGCACCCCGGGAACTGGTCTTGGTGTGGTAACTCCTGGTGATTTGTATTTTGGGGTCATG
Source organism: Pterocles orientalis (assembly GCA_011057875.1). NCBI lineage: Eukaryota > Metazoa > Chordata > Aves > Pterocliformes > Pteroclidae > Pterocles > Pterocles orientalis. The sequence goes on along the minus strand of WKFP01014351.1, from coordinate 91,615 downwards.
CTACAGCCACACCAGGAGAAACAGCTGTAAGGGGGGGAGAGAGAGAGGAAATATTTTATGCTGAAAGAGCAAATCAAAGAGGTAAATGCCAGGCAAGTGCTTGTCTAAGCTGCTCCCTTACTAAGGCCATGGTTTGATGAAAAAGTAAATCAGACTTTAGGACCTTAAATACCCAGTCCCATGGAGGTGACATGACCGCTGATGCAGGACAGGCTCACTCTGCTCATCCAAAAATTGTGAAGAGCTGGAGTATCGAGCCGGGCAGAGTGAGCTCAGCCTTCCTTACTGGGCAGGTAGGGACACCCCCCAGGAGCACCCGCCTGCCCGACCTGCCGGCTGGGGTCCTGATGTGCCGTGCATAAACCTCCCCAGCGGCTCTGCCGCAGCTCCGGAGCTTTGCTGTGTTTATGGGTCACCAGATGTTCCTGCCAGAGGGATGCAATGTGTGCAGACCATGATGGGTCCAGAGCAATCCCTCCGCTGGGTAACAGCCCTGCACAAATTCTCTGTGTTCAGGATGGATCCAAGGTGTAATGTGAGTGTCTCCCTAGGCAGGAAAGTCCTAATTCCACTTTCTGAAATATCCTGATTGGTGCACAAGCGTTTCTGTATGGCCAACCTCTGTACAGTTAGCTGGGATGTGGACCAGGTTTGGTGGTGAGGGGCTTTTTTCTTCTCTTGCCCTTGCAGTTAGATACTGTCTAAGCACTTGCACTTAACTGTTTAACATATATTGGGAAGCAGTTTGGTTTTTTTTTTCTTACAATCCCTAATATTTTCAGTATCCTGCAGAATACTCAGCCCTTCTTTGACTCCTGTGTGAGATGAATGCTTCCAATGCTTCCTGAGACGGTCAGTTCATGGCTTATGTCTCGCATAAGACTGGTTTCCTCAAATCAGTCAGGAATTATCGATCTTGTTCTCATGCTCCCTCCAGGTAACCGTTACAGTGGTGCTGGTTAAATTGGGCCCAGTGCAGGTCAGCCAAGCTGTGGTTGAAGTACCACTGTCCCAGGACAGAGCAGCAGCAGAACTGCATTAACAATTAATTCATTAAACATTTGCATTTTTCATGGAAATCTGATGCTATTTCATCTAATCAAAAATTGTACTTTTTTTCCCCAAAGCCTTATGTCTCAATCTATAACTGACACACTGAAATACCTGAGATCCACTTGAAATCCCAGGGGATCATTGCAGAATTCCACAGCCTTGTAACATATGCAATTACACTGAGATACACAGAGATTTCTGTCTTTTTTTCACAGGCTTTTCCTGTAGTTCTGTAGACAGCATATTTGCACCAAGTGGAGAATTTTAATTTTCACCCATAACACTCTTTGTTCATTTTTGCCAATAACTTTTATGATTGTCTGCAGATTCACAGACTAGGTATGTGTCCAGTACCCTGATTTAACTGTTTCCAGATTTTCTAGTTTCTTACTTTTAAAAGAAGAGTAAAAAAAAAAATGTGAAAAATTTGTTAGTTGCATTTAACTCTTTTAGTTAGACGAAGTGATACATCTCTGAGATGCTTTGAGCACTGGAAATGATGCTGTCTCTTGAACTCTAATATAGTTTCTAAACCTCAACATCTGCATTTGCATTTGCAGACTTGGCACTGAGCTTACTCTGTTGTTCCTCTTTTGTTCTCTCCATCACCTTCATGTATTGGCATATGGGCTGCTAATTGCGGGGCTGCTCTCTGGCCCATCAGCTATGTCCCCCAGGTGCAATGAGCCCAAGCAAGTTGGGAGAGACTGTTCAAATCTGCTCCGCGCAGCCTGAGAGGAACGAAAAGGAAAGCCAGCATCCATCATTCACAAGATAAACATTTGACAGCACAGCTTGACTGTGTCAGGAACAGTTCTGTTTTAATAGTACGCCTGCAAGCTTTCAAAACAAGTGTTTACCTGTCACAATAAACAGTTATGAGTGAAGTACACAAAACACACTAAGCTCGGATCTGGCAAGCTTCCAGAAATGCCATGTGTAGTTCAACTCTTGAGCTTGTCATTCCATCCAACATAAATCTCTTCAGTTGTCTTCTCTCTTCTTCAGTGTATATGGGGGACATTGCCGATGCCTCGGAGACATCTGTCTCTGATGTGTACAAAATCCTGGGAAGTACAGCCAGTGCCTGGAGTTGATGGGCACATTAAGACCGAACTCTTGAACAGCTGCAATTAACTCACTAATGGCTCCTGGTGAGGCTGTGTGTCTTGTTCCGCTCCCCTGAAAACTCAGCGGTGTCTGCAGAAGGTACAAATCTCTGCCTGGAACTGCATTGGCAAATGGATGCTTGCAGTGAAAGCCTGCAGGAGAGCAGCTGGGGGCAAATAGCTGCACTTAGGTGTTGGATCAGACCCCCAAATCTTCTGATGACTTCAGAGGAGCCAAGAGTCTGATCTAGTGGCTGGCCTGGGTTTGCGTCTGACATGAGAGAAGGTCAGAAGTTTGCTTGGCTGGAGTTTTCTTTGACCACGCCAAACCATGAGAATTCCCACTTTTTCTGAGATGTTATTTCACTTTGTAGGACTTCCTGCCAAGTCTAACACTGTGCAGCATACTGGAAAAATAGCTAAAGTCAATAAATACAGCCCGTAAAAATAAAGTCTGGCACAACGTTTGCACAGGAAACAATTACGTCTTGCTTTTTTTTTTTTTTTAAAGACATTTCAATAGCTTAAAGAAAGGCTAGGAGAGCGAGAGGAATTTCTTTGTGTGTTTACATTTTAATGTGATGTTTCACTTTGTTGTTGTGAAGTGAAGCTAGCTCGCCAGGTAGGGTGGTCTGCCCACACCGGAACGCACTGGTTGACATGCCCACCTTCTGCTGTTCTGCTGGGGGAGCAGCAGTTGAAATGGGAATTGGGAACCTCAGACCCGGAGTTCCTGGGTTTGGGGTTTGGCTCCTGTATAGTGTAAAAAGCTTGCAAATAAGATAATACTGATTGTAGGGGAAACGGTTCTCGAGACAGTGCAGTCAATTCTACAATGCTTTTCAGCTCGACGTGGGATGTTTCTTGGGCCTTGATGAGCCTTTTTTCAAGAAATACAGAATTCCTGGCCTGCTGGGGAATTGCTGGTCTGAAACTGACTCATACCACCGGCACTCACCTGGGACCTCCGCACAAGTCATCACATCTCCAGACTTCCAGGTGAGCACCGTAACCATGAGGCAGTTGGTTTTCTCCCTTGCCTTCTGTGGCCTCTCTGTCTTTCCCTGACATCCGTCCTTGGGTGCTCTCTGGGTTCAAGGAGACGCGCTCAGGGCTGCCGAGGAGCAGACCCTTGCTCTCGCCAATGCCATAGTCAGCGTGGGTGGCCTTCTCCTTTGACTCTCATGCAGCATTTCAAAAGGCCTTGTTTTTGTTCCAATGCAGAATGTGAAAGGCTTTCAACATCTCCATTTAAAAAAAACCCAAAAATTCCAGCATTTGTGCTCCCCATTTTCCTTCCAAGAGCACAGTGAGAAAAGGGAAGGTCTGCCCTTGTTCGGTCCTGGCAAGTCCAATCTAGAGCTGTGTAAAAATGCATCTAAAAAAAGGACCTTTCTTCCAATAAATGGCCATTTAATGAATAAAAGAGAAACAATTGAAGTCTGCAGTAATAGAACAATTATGTGCTGTTGTGCGTTCCAGCTGGCTACACATTGAACGGTTCTTACAAATTGCCGGAAACGCAGCGGCACACGGATCCGATACGTTTCAGGACAGACGTTATTAAGAAGAAATACCATGTGTCAATCTGCCAAAGCCCTCCAAGGGCTTTATCCTCCTAAAATCCCTTAATTACTGCTCTGGGGCTCACGTGTGTGCCTGGCCCACGGCGTGCACAAGAGGGAGAGTGCCGGGAGCAGTCACCCCGGTGTGATGTTCATTAACTTTCCTGGGCTCTGCTCTTCCTCCGCTGGGCAGCAGAGGGAAGAAAGCCTGCTAGGGAGGCTGGAGAGAGGCGAAGAAGGGACCCAGGCTGAGGAGGAGGAGGTCCTGGAAAATGTAAGGACATCAGAGTAGCAAAAGTGCAGATGTGAGGTAGGAGGGGAAATGCGGACACACAGAAAGGACAAAAAAAAGAAAGGCAAGGAAGGCAAAATAGGCAGTGGGAGCTGTGCCTCTGAGCCTGACATGCACACTCCTTGCACACGTTTCTTTGTTATTTACTGGTATTCGAATGGCACTGAGGAGGGTGGCAGTGACCCTGGAAGGCAGCCCTGTGTGTGCAGACCGTGCTGGTAACAGCAGATCACCCGCCAGTGTCGTCGCTCAGGGTTCTGCGGTCAGCGTTGGCCCCTTTGGAGCCTCCAACCAAAGAGTAACTGGGTCGGATTTACACCCTGCAACAAGTATTGCTGCCCTAAAATGGTGTCACTAAGTCATTGCAAGTCTGCTTGTCCTTCAGATTCAGGATTTTCATCAATGTTTCTGTTATAATTGAACCATTTGATGGGCGTTTTTTGATGCACAAATAGGAGAAAACGTGTCGGGAAATTACGGTTTGGCAACAGCACAAGGGGTTGGGGTTCCAGCAAGGTTCTCACCATCCCACTTAGCTGATTTCGTGATGATCTGGGGTCACTCAAAACCAGTAAAGGGTGTTCAGAGCTGGGGAGTGCTGATTAAACACCATACAAACACCTCAGCTGTGTGAGATCTGGAGAAGGAATTTAAATGCCTGAAGAGCAGAGGAGTAGGGATTAACGAGCTGTGAAGGAAGGAGATGTATTTAAGGTGTTTGTGAATAGGGAGAGGATGAAGTTCCTGCTCGGTATTTAAGACATTAAAGCTACTTTGCAGGTTTTTTCTTTCTTTCAAAAGAAAGCCTGAAAGCCCCCGCAGTTCTGAGTACTTGTCAGGGATGTAATGATGGAAATTTTGTCAGCCTCACTTTGCATAATAGGGATCATTATATGATGGTAAATTTCTCTGTATGTTCTTAATGTGGGAGGAATAAAATATTCCTGAGGTTTCTTTTGCAGAGCTTTTCAATGAACAGGCTGGGTCAGATTGTCTTCTCATTTATTAGCAGGAAAAGCTAAGATGACTTTATGCAAGCACAACAGTAGGAAATCACAGTGCCGGAAGAATCAGGCTTATTGTTTCAAATCCTGCCAGCCTGACAGGTATGTCTTTTTTGTATCAGCTTTATTCTAAGTTCATATTGGGAAGCTCTGCTTCCTCCCTGAGCTCCTCAAATACTGCTGCGAAGGCAGCCGATGATCTGCACCCAGACAGACACTTGCACTGTGCTGGTGTGCGATGCCCGTCTCTGGGTCAGAAGCCGGGGCCAGCAATTGCCTGGTTCTGGGCTGGATGGGTTGTCCCAAGAGGCTGCAGAGGTCCATAGCTCATAATTTCAGTGCTGCTGCTTTAGGAATTTCTAAACACTTCACTTCCTTCCTGGAAAGAGAAGCCGTGGGTTTTGGTTGGGTTTTTTGGGGTTTTTTTGTGGTTTGTTTTTTTTTTTTTTGAGAGGCTCCTCCAAGACTTTTTGAGGACACGGGAGTGTCCCACGCACCTGTGAAGAGCAGACTGCTAAGTCCTACCATGGGGTCCCGCAAACCACAACTGCCTGCTTGAGTGTCAAATCTGGCTGATAATAGCAGCTGGGAACTTCCGAGGAGCTTATCTGATTTTAACAACTGGTTCCCTTCTGCTCCTTTGTAGATCTCAGTGAGAAATGCACTCAGGGAGGCGTGTTAGATGGGACTTTGCAAAGGAAGGTTAAGTTATTGCAATCTGCGGTCCGCAGAGGGCAAATAGATGCCCAAAGTGGCTACAGAGCTTCCCCGGAGCTGCAGGGGGACAGGGACACATCCCGCTCCTGCCCACGGTGTCCTGCCATGTTCTTGCTTTCATTGGATTTGTTTGACTTCAAGAACTGCTGCTGCCTGATACCCCTGCAAGTGGCTTCCGTGGTATCCATGGGACATGTTTGGAGCTGGCATTCAACAGTTATGTCAGTAGTTGTTAGAATAAGTGATGCTTCCTAACAGTCAAAGCAACGTGTCCTTTCACACTCAGTAAGTAGATATTTGTTCAACACAGTTGGACTCCATAGCCTGGTTTAGTGCCTAATTTATGTGGTTTGCTGAAATACCTGCATGTGCCCTCAATAAGTGGTGACACCCTTTTCCTAGAGCACTTACACAGAAATTACATTTTTAATTATGCCACTATCTAACTGTGACAGTGGTTATTTCTCAACTTTTCCACAAACTGGATTTTTTTGAAATGCAGTTGCAAGTGTTGGCCCTGCTGTAGAACTTCAGGAGAGGAAATAGATTCAACTCGGAGTTTGTACCATGCATCACTTTATTCATCACTGCTGTGTGTTATAAATGTCCTGGTAGTTGATGCAGTAAAACAGGCAAATGGGACTCCTTGCTCAAAAGATTCTCACTGGCCTGAACCAAAGACTTCTGTAAGCAGTAGCAATACCGAAGCTGTTTCTCAGGGATTTATCTTTTGCTTCTCTGATGTCTAACGTGGTGTGAACTCTGACTGAAATGTTTTGCACGGATTAGGATGTTGACAGGTTTCCTTCATGCCTAATTAGGGTTCAGCTCATGTTGGAGCCTCTTTCCCCACAGGGACGATGTACAAATGATTGAGACCGGGACCTCGCTCCTTCCTTCCCCTCCTCCCAGCTGACCAGCTGCTCACTAGCTTTACGTGGTCGTGGTTTCTCGAGTAGCTCCAGTCCACCAGAGTGTTTATAAGCAGATCGTATGGACCCAGCAGGTTTTCCCCTTTGTGAGCTCCAGGCAGTCCCAGTGATTTCTGTGAGAGCTGGTGAGTATTTTTTGCAAACTGGGCGATGTTTGTAGCACTTTAAAACATTGTGAGCTGTCTTGGGTTGGCTATGGTTTATCCTGAGAGAAAATATGGGATTTTCAGTGCTACTCAGGGTTGGTCTAAGCCTGCTTCTACTCAATACCCTGCGTGAGCATCATCAGGGACAGAGTTAGGACAACTGAGCGATCCTACACATCTTCTCCCTTCTGCAGATAGGCTGGCCTTGGGGAAGAGCAGCCCCACAGTCGGTCCTCCTGAGCCCCAGCAGCTCCCTGCCAGTGGCCTGGCTTTGGTGTGAGTAGCTATCAATTCAATGGATGACAACAGGTTCTTCATTACCATCCAGTTCCTACCCAAAGGGGTACAGCCACCCTGTTGGTTGTAAAATGGGGGCTAGCCATCTCTGATCACTGTCTGTCCCCAGCCCGAAGCACCTGGCAGGCGAGGATTTTCCTTCCTTGTCACTGGGGTGCTACTCTGAGTTATTATACTGTTACTGGGCGTTAACTGGGGTGCACTGGTATGTGAGGGAGAAAATGCATGAACATGATGCACTGTCACAGGCTGAAGTTCATCCCAGCAAATATCCCTGAAAGGCTGCCAGAACCACAGGGGAATGGAGCACCCTGACGACAGGAGCACAGCTCTCCGGCACGGGTGCAGCTGAGCCTCCCTGGCCAGATCCTCGCTTCCTTTGACTTCCTCCCAGAGAAGTGCCTGGACAAAAAATTCCTGGCGCTCCAAAGAGGATCTGCTTCTGAGGATCCTTCTCAGAGCAGACCTAGAGCAGCAGGATATTTTCAACTTCTGTTTTCACTTCTCAGTGGAACAGGTACACCCTGAAACCTGGCTTGTGCCCTTCTGGGTGTGCCTCTCCCGGCCCGTGTAGCACCAGGACGGTGTATTTAACAGGGGCAGTCTGAATTTCTGGTCTAGTATGTGATGGATCGGAAGCAAAATGTGTTGCTCTGAGCTCATATTTTTTTCTTGGTTCCTTTAAAACCGTTTGTTCTGCTTGGATGCTTTGTGGCTACTAATAGATAATGTTGTGGGCAGAGCTGTAAAACCTCATCACAGGCGAGTGCTGGAAATGGGAACGTCTGTTGGTGCGCAGGGTCTCTTTCCTGCAAACTTTAAAGCGTTTTGCACAACTGCAACCTCTCCTGCCCTCACAAGTACTCTGCCTAGACCAGCTGTGATCACCTCGTGTTATGTGTTTCCATTTGAGCTGGAAAGCAGCTAAAAGCATCCTGTAGGCTTCCTTCTTCCTCCTCACTTTAATCACAGACATCTACATTTTCCCAGCCGCTCCCAGCAGTCCACCAGGGGTGTATTAAAAATGAATGAAAGGCAGCAAGGTGAGAGGGATTGTGCTGAGCTAAAGCTGACCATCTGTCCTCCCTCCCTGAAAATGAATAGACAGTTCCAGGAGGGAACTAAGGGGACCTTGATGGCTAGTGTGGCTTCAGAGTGAATGGCCGTGCCCACTGCCCTGCAGGCAGGAGGCTGTCAGGCAGAAATTATTTTAGTATTTCCTGGGCTATTTTGGTTTCCTTCGGCCTACTGCACCTTTTATATTTTTATGCTTTGGCTCACAGAGGCAACTACAGCCCTGCATTGTCTTGGTGAAAGTACTGGTGCCAGGATGAGGCAATTTTCTTTCAGCAGATACATCCCCAAAGCTTTCAAAGTGCCTGAGATTATGGAAGATACCCTGCCTGCGCAACTTAATTGGACTACTGGGCTAAGACTGCTGCAAAGATATCCCCGTTAAGATATTAACTGATAGCAGCTCGCACAGATTAAATTTTATTTGTTGAATTATGATGATCAGAGCAGTCCCAACAGGTAAAACTGCAGAGAACAGGTTTACTAATAAATAGCTCAGAGCAATCCTTCATTTCTCATGTCTGTGAGAAGCCTGGAGCTCAGCAGATTGCTGCTGGAGAGTCCTGCCTGAGGTGCTACCAAATAGCAGCCTGCCATTCCGTTTTGCCATCGCATTTGCTAAACCGCGGGACAGCATTAGACTGGCCTGCCATTTACATCAGTTAGAGGTGAAAATACCGCAGAGCGCTTCAAAGGCGTGCTGGGGAAGAACTAGAAAATGCTTCGGAAATAATGGCTTCCCCTCCAACTCTCATTTTCACAGTGGTTGCGGAGTAAATCTCCGTCTTCGCTGGCCTCTGCGGCTCAGCCCCGTTCTGCTCTGTGCTCCGGAGCGTCGGTTCCTACCCAGCCTTCCACAAAATCAGCTCATGCCTTTTAGCTGAGCATTATCGCAATTTGAAGCCTGTTAGGTGACAAGAGGATTCGGTGCTGAGCAAATGAAATGTTTCAGAGCGTGCCTAGGCGCCTGGGAGGGAGATCAGGCGGCAGATAGAGGGGGGGAACGGGAGACGGGAGGCAGACGGTGGGGATCACAAGCTCCCAGCACCTGCAGCTCAGAGTTTGGGCTTTTCTGTTCCCCTTCCAAAATCCTGTCCACCTCCCCCGGAAACACACTGCCTTTGTTTCAAGTAGAGAGAAAGAGAAACCCAAATGTAGCCAAAACTTTGTCTCTCTGGCATGTTCTGAGTTAATTTTGCCACCCTTGAGGTAAGAACACCGTTGGCATGGCCATGAGCAAAATCGAACTGAGGAAAGACGTCAGCACCCCTCCCGCTGGGGGACCGGGCAAGGGCTGTCTGTCTGGGCACCCACCAGCATCACCCCTCCGAACCAGCCCCTTCGCGTGACCCTCGAGCCCTTTTGCCCCCCATGGGCTCTTAGCCATCCCTTTGCTCTCTGTGGGGTACCAGAGGAAGAGAAATCATGGGCAGGGCAGGGTGTGTTTGAGCTCGGGCATGCCGCTGAGGCTGGTATGTGCTGTGGCAGTTCAGTGAGAGCTCCTTTGGACCCCACCATGGCTGCATGTTGTTCTCCACTTATTTATAAGGGGGACATGTTAGTAACAGCAGCATCCTAAATACTGCTCTTAGCTAAGTGTTGGGAGGTTAAGCCAGGTGATGCCCAGCCTTGTACCTCACTTCTGCACAGATATGTGCTCTATTTGGAAAATTCAGCACAGTTTGGAGTGGGCATGTGTGCAATCAGGCTGGGAACGACACCTCTCTGGAGGGAAAAATTGGGGAAAATGGCCATTCCCTTTCATGCAGATATGGCTTTTTTTTTTTTTTTATTCTTGATGTAATGTGACAAGTAAAGGGATCAGTGTGGGTCTCTGAATGCAGCCTGAGTGAACAGCCGTGTTCATGGGAGAAATCCTGTGAAAGGACAGCGAGTGAGGCTTCACACGCCACGTGGCACCCCTCCGTGCCAGGCTCTGGAGCCATTTCTGGCCAGTTTGGTGGGCAGCAGGGCAGGAGCATCGGCAGTGCTGTGCTTTGGGCATCCCGTGCCTGGGAACAGCCCCAGAGAGGCTGTGCAGAGCAGAGAGCTGTTCCCTGCTAAGGAAAGAAAACAGGAATCCACCCCGGTGTTGTTGAAGGAAACAAACTGTGCAGGCAATCAGTTCCCCTCTCTGCATTGGCGTGTTTATGAAAAGTGCCTGTTGTATTTAAGCATAGTCCTAGGTGAAAGCGGAACAGCAATCCGACAGGCGAGGGCTTGCAGGAGGAAGGGGGCTACGCTGAAAACCTTGGATGAAGTCCAATATTCAAGCAATAAGACCTTAAGAAGCAGGCATCATTATAAGATAATTGACTGTGGAGAGCAGTCACACATCCCAAGGTGAAGCATAGGGCACTTAACATATCAATAAGGTCAATTATCTGATTATGTCAGCTGCCTTAGTGCTGTTATTAACCTATATTGCTCTTATTAACCTTTCTGATGAAGAATCTTTCAAAAATAATTATATTAAAGTACAAATCTCTCCAGTTTAAAATATGTGAATGTTCCATTTCAGTAGTCGTGTGTCATAGGATAATGAACATCTGATTGCCTGGCTGACACAATGAGGTTTTTAATCAGGCTCCCTCGCCTAGGATCGGCGTGTGAGCTCTGACAGCCTTCTCCGGGCCCAGGCAGTCTCTTGAAAGCGCTGCTGTCATGTTAGGAATGGCGGGATTTAAAATTGAAATGTGAGCAAATAAGACAAGAAATGTAACGGATATGCTGGGGAGAGGGTTCCTGGGAAAATACCCATGGAAAGTCTCCGCAGTCAGTTCCAATTATTAAAGCATACAGCTGATTCAATTAGCGGTTATGTACTTGTGCGGATCGTATTTACTACCTAGCAGAGCTGATCAAAGAGGAACGCACTGCTCATGAAAATTTGTTCATATTCATTTTGTCCTTTTTTTTTTTTTTCCCTTCTGCAGAGCAGTTTGAAGTAGGAAAGCGTTTTGCCACAACTTTCAACCATTCTTTCATCTTTCGGGGAATGCGAGCGTTCTAATTTCTGCTGGGGATTACTAATTCATTACATGCTTTTGGCAAAACCAATGCAAATTCTGCTCCTTACAAGTTGTGATCACTGATATGTTTCTGTGGGTGTATCTGCACTAGGTGAGGTATCATTTCATGCAATGTGACTGTTCCCTGAGCTAAACCAAGGGCCTTATTTTTACCTGTGACATTGTCATGCTTAGGCTTTGATGTGATTTGATTTTCAGATGACCACACTGAGCATCCTTTAAACGTGACTTTCCATATCCCTGGAATTCATCACCAGTTTAAAATCACTGGGCATTTTGAAAAGTTTAGGTTAAGGCATCCATATGTCCATTTTGGGCTGACATGTTTCTCCAGGCAGAAGTATGACTGGTTCTCCCTCTTTGAAGTCCAGGTGAATTCCTTTGCAGGTAGAAAACTGAGTGAGAGAATCACATGGAAAGCTGAAACTGAAAAATTCTCCTTCCATGAAATTCACGTTCGTTATCTTCCCCAGTTTCCTCCCTTCTGCAAGATCACCCCTGTCAGCACAATACTTCTGGCGCTTGGGAAGGATGAGTATTTCTGTGATCGCTCCACATCTTCCCCACTTTTATAAAAAATAACAGATGGCAAAAGCCTATTTCCTTGTTTCCAAGTCCTACTCAGGAGACCCTGATTTACTTCTTGTTGTGTTGGAAATACTAGAGATGAATCTTATTATTCAGGACGAGTCCCTGTGAAGTCATCTCCTTGCTCCACGGCTGTGAGAACATGGTCCTCTGCCAAATCCCAGGCACTTTGAGACCACCCTGAGTCACGGCTGCTGGCTCAGGTAGCGAGTCTGACCTTTTGGTGCTGATGAACGTTTCTTGCACACCTTTTGTATTCATCCTGGTGCGTCTCTGTGCCACACACACACAGACCTTCTGAGTCATCTTCCTGTTTGCAGTTCTGCTGGAGACAGTTGGGAAGCAGGTGTTTGTGCCAGGAGTATTACGTACGGCTCTGCTGATTTTTTGCAAAACTCTCTTTAAAGTCTGCAGTGAGCGCTGTGTCTTTGCGATGTTCTGGGAGTAATAGGGCCTATGAGTACTGCATTGAAAATCGCAGTCTGCTGGGAAGGTTTCGCAGGTAAATAGAGGGCAATTATCTGAAATGAGGGCTCCAGGAACACTGTGTCTTGCAAACATGGCCTCTAAGCCAAGCCAGTCTGTCTGGGGAGGCCATTGCCCACAGTAACTAATGTGTGTCCCTTCAGGCAAACAATATCTGCTGCTACCTCCCACTGAGGGATCAGAACTACAGTGAGAGTAAATGTTTGGGTGGTTTTTCCCTCATTAGCCTTCCGCTGGGCTTGGAAGTGGCTTAGCCAGACCACACCGTCATGGGATTTATCCTACCTGTGATCCAGGTTTGCTTCTGCCTCCCGGAGAGCTTTTCTTCCTGAGACACTTTAAAGAGCGGAGTGTCTCGTGGTTTCAGAAGTGGGGCTTGAGCCCTGGGAAAGCCTCGTCCATCTCCCAGCCTGGTGACATCGGCTGGAAGTCGATGCCCTCAGCCCACACACTGGCAAGGTCTTTCCCTTCTCCATCTCTGGTTTTCTGGAGGCAGCAGAAAGCTGGTGGGGTTGCTGTCAGGACAAGCTCAACATCAGCTGTAATATCTCTTTCTGAAGATTTTTCTTCTTCTTTTAATCATTATTCTTGACAGCATTTGTATTTGGGTGCTCTCTCTGGGTTGTGAATAACGTCAAAAGAAAGCTGTGTGAGGCACGAGGTGAAATCCGTGATTACGAGACAGATAGGCAGTGGTCTGAAACAGCCAGTGCTGCTCGGGGATTGAGTTTGCTTCTAAGGTCAAATCTAAGTGAGGCAATTTGCAGGCCTGAAAGCTTATCAGACTTCATTTCCCACATATTATTCCTTGTTTTCTGCTGTGTGAGTGAGAGAGATCTGTCAAAAATCTGCTGCTGCTCATGCTTTTGAGGATAGTCGATAGTCGAAGACCACTGAGTGTGTATGAACCAGTAACTGGGCAGCTGGAGGAAATCTGCACAGAGGAATCGTTAAGCCCCAGAAGATCCTTACAAAGGTAAATCTGGATGTTGTCGTGTTTGTGTACTACTGTATGCTGTCGTATTTCTAGAGAGTATCTTCCAAACACTTCTTCTCTTGCGTTTACCAGCAAGGACAGAAGCTTGTAGCAAGGTGCGGGGAAAGAAGCAAAGGAAGATGCTGAAGTCAGCTGTTATCTCATACACTTCCAGTCCTGTGAAAGTCTGTGCAAGAACTAGCCAAATGTCCTTTCTGTGTTCCTTATTCCTTTCCAGTGCTGAACTCCCCTGTACCGACAGCTTTTAGTCTTGCCGTCTTTGTATTATTCAGTCATTTAGGGAAAACTTTCCTGTTACATCTTCAGTTTTTCAGAGCTCTAGCCATCACTTGCAGCATCGTATGACCAGCTCTCGGAGAATCTTATCTGGTCTTTAGAGATTTCTAGCCTGTTTCTCATTATAGTCTGTAATAGTGCTTCTTGCTCCAATATTTTACACTTCGACCATTTAGATTTGTGTTTCTGAATCAAGGCATCACTTGTTCCCCTGAGGCCATGGGACCTAGATGTGTGAACTTGTTATTTCCTGACGACAGCACAGGACTATTGAGTGCACTCCCTGAGACTTGCCCTGGGTTACGCTGGGGCTGATATCCTCAATATCCAAGAACAAAACAAAGTGTGTAATAAGCTTATGTACGAAAGAATCTTGGTGCTTCTGCAGAAAGCAGAGGGAATATTGTGCATGAAAGTTTTAATTTAGTAAGAGACACTGGCAGAAATAGAGAACTAGAAAGCATTTAGGATTACTTAAATTTCTGGTTCCTTCAAGATCAGCTTCCTGAGTTACCAAACTCACCTTCTCCACATTACCCCTACTAGCTGTAGCACACAGCTTCCATCACTGTACAGAGACGGAGATTTGCCATCTTCCTGCAGTTTGGGGGTGCAGAATATGTCCTTTCCCTTTCCCTTTTTTTTTTTTTTTTTTTTTTATTCTTGATGTAATGTGACAAGTAAAGGGATCAGTGTGGGTCTCTGAAGGCAGCCTGAGTGAACAGCCGTGCTCATGGGAGAAATCCTGTAAAAGGAGAGTGAGGCTTCATACGCCATGTGGCACCCCTCCGTGCCAGGCTCTGGAGCCATTTCTGGCCAGTTTGGTGGGCAGCAGGGCAGGAGCATCGGCAGTGCTGTGCTTTGGGCATCCCGTGCCTGGGAACAGCCCCAGAGAGGCTGTGCAGAGCAGAGAGCTGTTCCCTGCTAAGGAAGGGAAACAGGAATCCACCCCGGTGTTGTTGAAGGAAACAAACTGTGCAGGCAATCAGTTCCCCTCTCTGCATTGGCGTGTTTATGAAAAGTGCCTGTTGTATTTAAGCATAGTCCTAGGTGAAAGCGGAACAGCAATCCGACAGGCGAGGGCTTGCAGGAGGAAGGGGGCTACGCTGAAAACCTTGGATGAAGTCCAATATTCAAGCAATAA
>WKFP01014351.1:59016-76883 GCA_011057875.1 Pterocles orientalis | reverse complement strand
TTTTTTTTTTTTTTGTCCTGTCTTGTCCTTGTCATCTTTAGGAGCTGAGAAGGACCAGAACCACTGTAATTGCTTCATCTGGTGACCAGTCATTCCTATTTATAGCAGATACTGTCTGCATAGAATTAGAACCCTGTAAAATTCCCACAAGGCAGGCACAGTTGAATAGACATAAAACTTGTTTTAAACAAATAAACAGATACAAAACAAACAATGGAATTTCAAGGCAGATATTTGAAATGATAAGGAGCTGTTAGATTTTTAACTGAACGGCAAATCAGCAGGAGTTATATTTGTCTTGTCAGAGGAGTGAGAGGATTTTGGAGGTGGAAAACTGAGATACTCGAAACCCCTTTGAAAGCTGTGGAGCTTGGCTGATTGCCATGGCCTGGAGAATCTGCAAACAATTGTCCACACTATTAATTAAATAGGAGTATACAAATTTTATTCTACTGGGATTTTTCTACAAAAATAATATTTTGAAGCTTTGTCATGATGTCCCAGTTGGCCATTGCTTTCACGAAACACATTACTCACTGGAAAGTGAGATTCCCTGTTGTTCAAGGGAGTGTGGAAGTGAAGAGCCCTGTTCAGCAGCAGAAAGATCGCCTTTGTCCCAGTGGTCCTGGAGGCAGGAAGCAGCTGCGTCTGTTCGGTGGTGTTCTGATTTGTGTGGTTCGTACTGGCTACTGGAGCTGCCACACCGTCATGACTGCAGGCAGGGATGTACAGTGGCAGATGAGCCTTGAAGAAGCCATTTGAACAGATTTCCGTTTGGTTATTAGTCTTCCCTTGGATGTTTCCCTGGACTTCTCAGCTTGCACAACTGCACTTCTCCTGGAGCAGGCTTATCTACAGGTATTTCTGCTCACAGACATGACCGGGAAATGCAAAGGCACGTGGAAACGAAAGCCAACTAGAGTGAAATTGTAACATTTACCTTTGCTTTGGAGTCAATTCTTACTTTATCTGACATTCACAGTCGTCTTGTGCTAATACAAGAAGCCTTGTGCTTTGCTGAGCCATGTAAGCAATGTCAAAATAATGCTTGAAGTTATTATTTGGCTATCAAGAGCTGTATCCAGTGGCCAGCATTAGCCTGAATCCCAAAGCCTGATACATTCTCTATAGACTGAGCTTGGACTCAGCTCTGGTTTGGGGTGCATGCCATGGGATTTGGGGATTCAGCAAAGTCATTGCACAGCATGATGCACTGTAGCGTCCGGCTCCTTGGGCAGGGAGCTTGGGAAGACGATGCTGAGCAATGGGAAATGCTAGAGAGCGGGATTTTATTCAAAATTGGGGCCCAAAGTGGGATACAGCTTAAAAAGTCTGTAAAATCCTTTGAGTTCAACAGCCCTGGAGACAGTTCTCATGCGGAGAAGGATTTTACAGCATCAGCCCATCTCTAGTTGTGACTCAGCTGTCACGGTGTGTTACAGATTCGTTAAAGAGTTAGGGGAACGAGAAATGAATCGTGAGCCGCACGAATATTTGGATCTGCTAGCATTCATGCGCTGGTATTTTTTCATAATAACAAGGACCCCTGGGAAGCCAGACTTTGACTACGGGAAATCTTGACAGAAAGTTCACAGCTTGGAGTTGTGGACTGGTTTTGTTGGGTTTTTTTTCCCACCGCTGCAGTGGAAACAATTGATCTGCTGGATAAATGGCAGGAACACGGCTACAGCTGCTGCTTACAACTCCGTCAGAGCAAACAACAGCTTCCAGCACCGATCCTCCATCCCTGCAGCAGGCGAGATGCTTTGCAGGTTTGCTGTTCTCTTCGGGGAGCCGAAGCCTGTGTTTGGACACCCTGGCTGAGCAGATGAACCGGAGCGTGCGGCTCGTCCCCTCTTCTCGCCCTGCAGAGCGGCGTGCCGGGCTCAGTGCTGTGTCTGTGCCTGAAACCCGCCTGCACTGGGGCAGTGGCAGGTGTTAAATAGGAACAGATGTTCATATTGACAAACTGACGTGGCTCAATGTGGAAATATGGCACTGCGGAGACGTGTGGAGCGAGGCAGTGACCTTCACGCGTTGCGGATCTGGTCAATAAAAAGGAGCTCGCCGTGGGGGAAAGGATGCTGCGGGCAGAGCGGGATGCTGGGGGGTTCGGGGCTGCACGGGATGGCTCCATCTTCCAGGGACAGGGCTGAGGGGAGGGTCTGTACAAAAGAGGTGACAAGCACTGAAAGGCCCAGACTTCAGCAAACCTGTTTGCACCACCCAGTGACCGTGTGAGCACTGTGTTTGTCCTCTGGTGCCATGTCGGTGACATAGAATAGAAGGCAGGGCTGTTAAACACCAGGTCCCTCTGCTGCTTTAGCCCGTTTTATCCACGTTTTCTCTTTTGTTTGTACAGATCAAGGATCCTGATGGACGGTCTGTTCAGGCTGCTGTAGAAGCTTTGCTACCAACTGGTTCTGTACCAGACCCCGAGGTGCTGAGGGTCAAAACCTGCTTCTCGTGACTTTAGCCAGGCAGTGGGGTGAGGTTTTGATCTCTCATTCCAGGGAACGACAGCAATTTCTGCTGCTCTGAGTGACATATTCTGAAATTTGGGAGAGAAGGAGATGGTTGCTGTGTTAAAGGGAGATGGGTTTTGTTTCGAAGCTCCCCTGTATCCAGTCCAGGCTCAGTATCAGCAGATATTTCGTCCCTGGACTGACTCCTCATCCTCAGGCTAAGCTGTGGGAGCTTCCATCAATTTGTGCTGTGCACCGGCCATCTGAGATCTGGGGGAGTACAGGGATAAAAACCCCCTTCATGCACCACGCTTCCACCTCGCAGACCCAAACTGCTGGCAGTCAAGAGGGAAGGATTTCCTGATTGAAGGGAAAGGATGCTTCATATGCCAGGTTTGTCCTAATACCTGCCTTTGAGTAGGATCCAGTTTGAAACCAAACGTTGCAGCTGTTGGTTTAAATACCCTGGTTTTGTTTCTCTGTTGGGGGCTTTGCACAACACCTGGGCAGTGCTGCATCGGGGTGTTCGTACTCGAGACATCCCTTGGGGTCAACCAGCCTGATGGGGTTTTAAACGGCATCAGCTCCCAGAGGCAGCAGCACACGTATAGATCCCGGCCAGGAGACAGCAGAGGGATGGCCAGTGACAGTGTTAGTGGTGGAAATCAGCTTTAATTTTTCACTTTCCATTTCTTAGCAGATCAAACGTGAGTGTGCACCGTCTTCATTAGCAAGGCAAATACCTCAGCGTGCAGAACCGGTGCGATTCCCTCTCCTTCCCGAGTGCAGAGCGGTAGATAAGCACACATCAAAGGGGTAACTAGTGACTTTTATGAAAGGATCCCAGTCTGAACTGGAAGGCTCCTGCGCAGCATCCAATCCCACCTGACATGTGTCAAGTAGAAATTATAAATTTTGCTGGTGTTTGCTGATTTTTGGTAGGATTCTCTGTATTCGTGTTGCTCAGGGAAGGGCCCCACAACAGACCCAACCATTGCGGTTTTGATTTGTAGATGAAATAATAACTATGGTAACCGGAGTTCAGCTCCAGCCTGCCTGTGTAGTTCCACTCCTCTGAAAACCAGGCATCCGGGCTCCCTCGGGAAGGTTTGGCAGGGTGAGAGCATGACTCCTCCCCTCCCAAAATACCGGAGTGAGGATGAATCACCCATTGACTGGGGAGGACGTCTGAGCAGGTGACCTGGGCAGGATGGCTGTCCTTGGGATGCCAGTGGCAGGTGACCTTGCTGGCAGTGAGCAGGACTTTCTGCAGGACACTTCTGAGGTTCCCTTTCCTAAATCAGTGCCGGAGTATTTTGATATATGGAGCAGCGTATTTCAGGAGCTGATGGAGAGCTGTTGGGCAGTCGAGGAGAGAGACTGGCTGCCATCCTGCCCTGCTCCGGAGTCACAGCCCTTCGCCCTCTCCAAAGCAAACTGGAGCCAGTTGGGCTCACCTGGCGCTGGGAGATGGTGGGGCAGGGGCTGCAGCTGGGAGCGGTAATTAACAGACAGGAGTGATGACTTCTAAAACCTTTCCAGCTTCAAAAGTGCATCTGTCTGAACCTTTCCTTCCTGCCATAGGCAAGGGAATTTGTATTCGCAGTCCTGGTAGCTATTTGTTGTCCTTTCCCAAGATCATCTAACACATTCTTTAAAAAATGCCTCAGCCTGTTTGAAACTATGTAAGCTACAGCGTGTTAACATGTTTTCCAACACAGCCTCGTCTCTGAGGTTAGATACGAGCAGGCATGGAGTGGCTGGCAGTTATTTTCCAGCACGTCGCCTTTTCTCCAAGAGGCTGGAGGGAGGTGGAAAGGTTTGCAGGAGGTCAGAGGTACCAGCAGCCCCCGGGCGCTCCCCTGCCAAGTTTCCAAGACCAAGTTCCCCCCTACATTTGCTCTGTTTGAACCCTGAGAACTGCTGAGATTGCTGGAAATAAAAAGGCCTCCAAAGGATGAAAGTCTGGGGACTTCAGGACACACAGGAGTTGAAACTGCATGCAGTTTTTTTCCAAGAATTATGCAGAATCAGAGCTTCGATTAGCTGGCTTTGTATTTCCCGAGCAATAGAAGCAAGGTGATTTCTGACTTGGTATTTTTTGAGCTTATTTGTTCTCATCAGAGGGTTTTAGCATTAACCTATAAGCATCGCCACTTTTTAATGTGATGGTACAGACAGCTTTAAATTGGCAGAGGTCAGTTTTCAAGGATTTTAGCCTCCAGGAACCCACCGATTTTTAATGGGAGTCACACAGCTAAATTCATTCCATAAAGCCAGAGTCTTTCTAAGCCTTTGTTTCAGCTAACATCATTATAAATACCTGA
This sequence comes from Pterocles orientalis, assembly GCA_011057875.1. Classification (NCBI taxonomy): domain Eukaryota; kingdom Metazoa; phylum Chordata; class Aves; order Pterocliformes; family Pteroclidae; genus Pterocles; species Pterocles orientalis. The sequence goes on along the minus strand of WKFP01014351.1, from coordinate 72,091 downwards.
ATGACTTTCGGAGATCATATAGGATATATCACCAGTCAAAATGAGTTAGAAACAAATTGACATGTTCTTGCATCTGGGGAAGTACCAGCTTTCTTTGGGTTTTGTTGTTTTCTTTCATTTGTAATTAAATTATTTGCTCTCAAACTTGACTGGTATTGACAAAGAGAACATTTTCTCTACACTGGATGCAATTTGTTCTTTACTTTGTGAGTCAGATATGAAAAATTTACCACTCTGACACTAAGGTAAAAAAACCTACATGCTGGATGGTAGTGAGCCTGTATCTCTTAGAGAGCACAGAGCTACAGTCCGCCCCTCCCAACCTGCCGCTGGAGCTGGAGTTCAGGGAAAGCTTGACTTCCAGAGAAAAACCTAAATAAAAGGTGCTAATGGGGAACTTTTCATAGGAAGGCCTCAAATGCATTGAAGATAGCAGCACATAAAATCCATCTCACCCTGGTAGGTGCAGAATAACATTTTCGAAGCTCCTAAGTGACCAAGGAGCCCAAGATCTATTAGCTGAACGTTTGAAACTGTTATCCAGCTTTACTGCCAAAATGTAGGGCATTCATCTTCCTGGATCGCTGAGCGAAATGATTTTTCTTCACTCAGACCTAGGGGCAGAAACACAGGCTCCTGACTCCCAGTCCAACGCTCTAAATATTTCTCCTTTGTTAGGAAGACAAGAGCTGCAAATAAATTCGTCCCAGCCCTTGACACCAAGAGGGAGGGGAGGGGGAGGTATCGGCACTGCCACATATTACATACTTAATTCAATTGAGGGGTTTGTGTCTTTTTGTAGTCAGTGGGGATTGAAGGACACATTCCTCAAATGTGCTCTGAATTCCCCCTGGAGAACCCCATCCCTCTGCTCTTGCAGGACTGAGGGGTCTAAAGCCTTGTCCATCTTCCTGAGCCCATGGATCAGCCTGGACAGTCTCTACCAGTCCTGCTCCACTCCTGTGGTGAGTTTATCGGTGCCTCAGCAAACTATTTCGCTTTTGCCAGAGAGGTCACAGATTACTTCCAGATGTAGATATTATCTTCTGCTAAAATTGCCACCTACTTCTACCAACAACAAAACCTGGTTGCCATCTTTCACGTCTGCTAAAAGGCAAACTGTGGAGGCTGGCACTGAGCTCCCAGTGCTTAAGGAGCTCTCAGAAGTCTAGCTGTGCTAGGCTTTTCCTTTCCTACAGTGAAATCACCCGTATTGTGATTATGCTTCTGCTGGGGAGGGTGTGGGTGGAGGGGAGGAGCCTAAAGGAGGCTTCAGATGTGTCTGGCCATAGGGTGGGGGGGTGTCTGCGGGGGGTTTGCTTGGTGGGTATGTCAAGCTGTCTGGGCTCTTCCTAGTTGGGGGTTTTGCACATTGAGGGGGTAAAATTGGGGGTAACTGTTGGCTAGTAGGGTATTAATTATGTGTTTATCTCTATTTTTCTTAAATTGAAAAATAAGTTTGTATGTATTTGTATGTATGTTCAAGAAGTGTGTAGATGTGGTGCTTCGGGATATGGTTTAGTGGGTTAGGTGGTGTTGGGTTGGACTTGATGATCCTTTTCTAACCTTAATGATTGATGTGATGTGGCAATTTTTGGCTAAGCTGAGCATTGCTTCCCTTCATGTTCGGTGTTTCTCTGTTTCTGAAGGTTGCAAGTTTGAGCTTTTTTCCTGGGCTGTGCGGAAGGTTTGGTTATTTGCCCAACTGGTGGCTTCCATGAACATTTCACTGTCAGCACAGTGCTTCCCTCGGATCTCTGGCTTTGCTGGGACCAGCCAGAAGCAGAGGTAGCTGTTGCTGCTGGAGTCGCAGTGCTCAGCTGCGTGCCCTGGTTTCTGTGTTGCCTGATGCTAATGTGATTCTAATTAACTCGGGTTTTGGGAGTTTGTGCTGGGGGTGCTGCTCCTGTGGGGTTTTGCTGGTGTTGGACAGGCAATTGCATAATGTGGGTGGCAGCAGCTGACTTGTCCCCAGGCTCCTCTGTGGCTGTGCCCTGGAGATGTACAGAGCAGCCCCCTGAGGTTCTGCATCACCTGTACCAGGGCCCTGCTGTTGCTTTTCTAAGCAAGACTTTTTAGGATGAAAGGTTTTGGTTTGGGTTTTTTTTGTTTTTTTTTTCTCCCAAGAAATTAAACTTTTTCATGAAGAAGGAAAATACTTCTTCAGAAGGTCTGTTTTTCAGCTCTTAAATTTTTTATATCTGTTCACATACCAGCTGAGCCATTCCTCTGTATCAATGTCTGCTTCGTTGTGCCTGTTTCTCGGGGGCACCAAATCTGTCTTATATTAAACTCTAGTCCTTGTATTATTTTAACTTAACCTTTTAGAGGGTGGCTCATTTCTAGGGGCAGGTGTAACAAATCTGTGTTTCCATGCCAGGTCTGGCTCATGATTGCTGGTGATCCTGAGCTGGGCAGGATCAGGCTCTTCTTCCTTCCTCCTTTCTGGCTGGTACTACCCATTCCTCCGCTGTGAGAACTGATCAGGTTTTTGTGTTCATTTCAAAGTGACCCTCCTGAGGATCATCAGACAGCAGCCACTGCGGCAGCGCTGCGCCGTGACATTGATAAACCACAACATATTGTTTAACATATTGTTCCCAGTCCAACATATTGTTCGCATTCATCATGGAAGCAATCAGTACAGACCATTTTATTGCAAACCTGTTTCCTGGTGCTCATCATTAGGTCATTAACCTTAACAATGTCAACATGTTCTCGGTATGCAGTTTAATTGGAGAGCAGCACAGAGCAGTTGCGCAGGCTGTACCACGTACTGGGGCACACAGTCTAAAAGAAATGCTGTACCAGTATGGTACTGGTGCTATAGTAAAGTCAAGACTGGACAGAAGATGTGAATTAAAGAAGAAAGTAGCTGCACTACGGGGGACCCAAAGAATTTCTCAGCAGAAGCATAATTTCCTGTGAGCACCTGTGCCAGGTAAAGGTTTTCATTTTCCAGTATCAACTCCCAGGTACTGGTTTTATAGTTCTGTTCCCTGGGTACCTTTGCCATTTCCAAGGAAAGGAAATGGACAGCCCAGTGACTTTTGCAGCTCGTAACTGTAAAAACTGAGCTTGGCAAGGCTTTCCTCTCAGGGTGCTTGTTAAAGCAGCAAAGCTCCTGTCTTCTGGGACTTCTGCTCCCCGGCTGTGTGGTACCGAGACAGAAATTCAACAAACAACTTGGTTATGGAGGCAGCTGGTAGGAGAAAGTAAATTATTCAGGAAAATATCCTGGTTTGTGCACAGAACTTTGGGGGAAGCGCTCTTTTCTTATGAGACTTGCTCAGTTAGTCATAAAGTGTTGCTTCTCGATAGGAACTGTGCTTGGTTATTATGGAGATTATCAAGACACCACCACCTTTGCTAGTGGAGACAGTCAAACTCTTCGAGAGAGGTCTGTCTCTTCACGTGTGCTGGGAAACAACCTCATGCAACAGGGGCCAGGGCTTGGCAGTGACATCCAGATCTTCTCATGGTGCTGTTCAATGCTGATAACCTGTGGTTTGGGTATTAAGGCTGCAATTTAAGGTATCCGTGGGATGTCAGCTTCCATTTCTTGTTGATTTTTATTGACAGTTAGGTAGATGTGAACATCTCGGCCTCAGATTTTGCTGGCTTTTGGTTGCCCTGCAGCAGTCTAATTAACTGCTGTGCATCACTTTCCTCACTGCTCCAGGTGAAACCACGAGTTGCTCATCACTGCAAAGCCAAGGGCCATGTCTGCTGTGCTACAGGAAAGGAAAAGATGTGGCAGGAAAAGCACAAATGAGTGGTAGGTGTTTAGAGGGATCTTGGGATGGGCAGTGTCTCCATTGCCATGCTTCCATCCCTCTTGCCTGCTGGCTCCTTCCCTATGAAACACAAGTCCCCTTTCCTGCCAGCCTGGCCTATTTCTGCTGTCTCATATTTTTGTACTTCAGCATGGAGCGCTGCCCTGCCTTGACAGGAAAATCCAAAGGTCTGATTGACAGCCTGTTTCTTCCCCATTACAAAATAAACTAATTTCTTTAGCTTCGCACAGTATTCTTCTGAAAACAGGTATTGATCTATGCAAGTCCGTAGACTGGGTAATCAATATCCACCAGTTTGAGAGAAAGAAATAAATAAAGGGATGTAAAATGATGGATGGGGATACCATGGAGTGCTTTTGGAACTGATGCTGTGTTCTGATCGCTCAGCTGCTGAAGGGGCAGGCTGGGTTTGGTTAGGAGCAGCAAGCTTATGTGAAAGCTTTCAGACTCCCAAGTTCAAACTAACCCGGAGTCGTTGGGTGTTAGTGGATGATTTTGAACCAGTGGTGCTTTGCAGTCTGACTTCTGTATCCAGTTAAAGACAACAGCTCATGTTCCCTTTCTCCCCCTGTGGCACTTCTGGTGTAATCACGCTTCGTGGTTTGACATGTGTATCTCTGAGCCTGTCTGGGTGGATCGGTCAGAGCTGGGGTGGAGGGGGAGGAGGAAAGGCTTCAGCAGCAGGGAAGCACTGGAATGCTTCGGTCCTAGAAATCCAGAGAAGCTGCTACCTTAATCTTTCTCTAAATTCCCTGTGCATCTCACACAGAACTTGCCCAAAGCATGTTCAACCCCTAAAATACAGCGTAAGTGGAATGTGAGCTTTCTGGGCAGTTTCTCCATGGGGAAGCATCCAGCTGCGGGGCTGTGTGAATGATGCGCCATGGTTACAGGCTGGGAATCCCCCTTTTCCCTTGCAAATGCTGGAATTAGCCATCCTCCTCCAGGTGCCTGGGGTCCCACCCCATCCTGGGTGCTTTGCTGACCCATCCTGTCCCAGAGCAGACCTGGCAGGTCTATCCTCAGCCTAGTTTTCTACACACCTTCCGGATACTAAGACCTTTTAGGGAGATAATGACCATTCTTTAAACAATCCAAAGGCCAGATAACCAGTTAACGATCTTACTACAAATTATAAGGCCAGTCTAAGCTGGCCTAAGCTTTCCCTGGAGCAGCAAACTCAGGGAAGCAGTGGTACTCCGTAGTATATCCGGATCTTCCAGATGGTGAAGGAACAGGTACGGCTGAGATGCAGTTTCAGGCAAATGAGAACAGACCAGGAGAGGGGGAGAGGAGGGATGCTGGTATTGATCAGGCTGCATAGCCTGCTGAAATCAAACACAGCTTGTTCAGGAGGTGACCTTATTTCCAAAGCTAGTGAAATAGTAGAAGAGTTTGGAAAACTCCATTTGATGGAAATGAAGAGGAAATTAGGGCATGCTTTCAAAGCAATGTGTTTTTTCTGTCCCTATTCATTGACTGGAGTTTCTCGAATAGACTTTAGCTGTCATTTCCTGAGTGCTCAGGGAGCAGCTGGTCTGAGATTTCAGATGTATTAACAGGGATCAGATAGGCTGAATGTAGCTGTGGGGTAGCTGGGGGGAGAGGGAAGGGGTTTGAACATGCCACGTGCTTCTGAGGGGACACCAGCCTCGTTGTCCTCCTTGGTCAGTCCAGGTACTTCTCAGACCGGGCCTGGTGCATACCCCAGAGATGGGCTTGTTCGTCTGAGAGGTGAGAGATCAGGGGTGCGCAGAGCCGGGATGTTAATTTGCTTGTAGAGAATTCTCTCCCTGGGAAGGTCCATTTATGGGGCATCCGGCTACGACATGTTTTTCATTGCTTTGCACTTGGAAAGAGCATCTTTATAAGATCATCTGGTGGAAGGCTGTTTTCTGTAGGATCTACTACTCTTTAGATCAACTGTTTGCTCTGGTCCTCTCTGTTGTGGTGCCACTTTGCACAACTGCTCTGGGTTTTTGCATTAGTTCCTATTTGGATCTTTTGAGGTGAATCTTCTAGGTTCCCAGAAATTTCTCGTCTCTTGTTAATTAAATAACTCTCAGTGGTCAGAGTGAATCTGTGAGCGTAAGGACGGCTGTCAAATCAGCACGAATCATTGCCAGCCGCAAGCTTAACAAGCCTGTCTGGGAAGTACAAAGGGGCCCTCTGTCATTTAAAGAAATAAACAGGAGGCAGAGAACTTAATTCAGCTCAATCAGCTGCTAAGCCTGGCCTGACAACCAGCCTTCAGAGACACCTCTCCCTGGCTCCAGTGTTTAGCTGAATCAGCGGTTTTCTCTTTCCACCATGAGAAGTCTGGCTTCCCACGTGTGTCAGCAGAGGAATAGGAAGGATGGACACGCTGCTGTGCTGGATCAACCTGGGCTTGAGGGCACGGTGGGAAAGCCATCTGATGGGGAGGCGACTCTTTGAGCTGAAGACTGAGTCTTGGCAAAGGCAGGTGTGTGTTTGAACTGACATCAGCTGCCCAAGGTTGATGTTTTGAAAGAAAATAGCAGTAGTAAGTGCAAGAGTTGATCAACTGGCTGATGCCAACTAGAGTAAAGAGAAGGGACCCAGAGGGAGATGGAAGTTGAGAAGGTGAATGGAAGACGTGGCAAGGTAGATGTCAGGAACTCAAGTTCTGCCTGTGGCTCTTTCCCTGCCCTTGGCCAAGGTGATCAAGCTGAATAAATGCGAGTTTAAGGAACAAAGGAGTAATTTTTAGGCACTGAATTCTAGATGCTGAGGTCTAAAACTGAAGTCCGGCACCATCCAGGTCTTCCAAGAGAAAGTGTGTTGTCAGTGTCACCCCTACGCTGTTTCTCATCCTGATGTGACGATAACACCTCCTGACTATTGAGTTTCCACCAGGCAATGCCCAAAATACACTTATAACAAGAAAGACTCTAAAACCTCCCCTTCAAGTAAGTCCTGGGCCAATTGTTTTAACTAAAGTCTTTTAGAAGGACCACAGTGGAGTCCTGATGAACTGTAGCATCCCCACGTACAGTCCTTGTAGGGGAATCTGATTGTTTATTTCTGAGTGCCTTGGTGTGCCTAGCTGTCCTGGGATAGCTACACAAAGTCTAGTTTTGGGACTGGGGATGCATATTGGATCTCACTTCAGTTCATCCATCCCAGACGCTCAACTTCATCCCACTTTGGGGTGACTGGCTGCATAGGCCTGAAATTAGCTGAAGTATCTATACGTTGCAGATACAGGAGGAGCACAGCTGGGCGATTTGATTTGTATATGTTTATGTAAATGCCTCATAAAATATCCCCCACTGGGATAAGCCAAAGTCACGCGTCATAAAGATCAGCTCCTGTAATGGCTTCTTTACAGCTGCATTTGCCAAGGTAGTGAAAAAAATATGCCTGTGTTTATAGGAAATTAATTTCTGCCCCTTCAGTGATCAGCCCTGAGCAAGCAAAAGAGCTGAATTATCCCAGTTGCTCCACTCTGGCAGAGAACTGCTCTTCAGAGCCTCCTGCAGCGTAATCCGGTGGGGAGGTTTAATCAGAAAACATAAAAGCAGCGAGGTCCCAATCCAGCAAGCCCTGTGCTCGTGCAGCAAGCAGTCCTTCCTCAGCAAAGCGCTAAATCACACCCTTAATTTCACACCCACCTCTGCAGGACTCACAGTTCCGGACCTGGGTTCCGGAAGGTGTGTACATCTTCTGCTGAAGGAGAACAGATTTTTTGCCTTTGGGCTTAAATTAGCATACAAAGAGTGAAATGCTGTAAGAGGCAGACCAGCAAGGATATCTAAAACACAAACCAACCCAAGCATGGCAGGACCTGCCAAGGGCAGAAGACCTTGTAGTGGTGGTAGGTGGTGCTCTGCAAGCTCCCTTTATGGGTAAAGTCCACACTGATCCCAGTTGTATGCAGCACCCCAAAATCCTCATGCCTTATTGCTGCTCCCATTGCAGAGGAAGTCTTTGTGACTCTGCTGGGAGCAAACTGAGGGGAGTTCTGCAGAAAGCAGTTGAATTTTTGTAGGAGTCTTTAGCTGAGTCTTGACCTCCAGGCACATTTTTTGTAGCAAGAATCTGACTGCTGAATGCTGTGGATGGACCAAACCTGAACTACCAAATTCTGTAGGGCTTCTCAGGGAGCTGGGAAGAGTAGGTGGAATCCTTGTTCAAAGTTAATTCATCTGGAAATTTGTCTGTAAATTCATTACACACAAGTTTTTCTCCCGAAATCTCTTGTAAAACAGGATTGATACTTTTTTTATTATTTTAAAATTCTTGCAGAGTGGTTAGGGTTGCTGCAATGGGCAGATCCACCTCCAGGACAAACGCCACTAATGCTCCAGCCAGCAGCACTGCTCCCTGGCCATGCTGGTCCCACTCAATGCTTCCAGAGACACCTCTGCAGCTGGGCTGCCCTGGCGCAGGGGTTGTGTGCGGATGAGATCTGTTTTCCAACAGAAGCAAACCCCTGCGTGGTTCCTGCCGAGGGAAGTATGGCTTGCATCTGTCCCCTTGTAGCCTAAGATTAATCCTGGAAGAGATAAAGAGCAGCAGCTATGGGCAGCTGTTCAAATTAAGTGTTTTGTCTGTCTGTATCCACCCCACCGGGTGTGTTAAATCTAGCCTTGGCTGTCTCGGCTCATCTAGCCCAGTCGATGAAGGAGAAGTCTGTTTTCTTGCACGTTCCCCCTTAAAATTTTCGGAGATTCCCTGACAGAGTGGTGCATAGTTATAGGCTCAGTAAAAGGTAGAATGATTTATGGCTTACACCCTGTAAATCAATAAAAAGAATCACGGGCATTGACAGCACGTTCACAGCCCATTTCTTTAAATGGAAGGCACTTTTCTCTCCTTCCCATTTCAGACCGGTTGGCACCCGGGAGGTTCCTGCCACTAACAAGTACTAAGAGAGTCTTTATAAAGCTTGTAAAACCCACATCTTATGTAATACTTCTCCTTATGTGCCCTTTCTTGCTGTATCATCATTTCTGGTCAGAGAAAGTACGGTGTCCTCCACTCTGCTGTATGTCCTTACCTGCTGTGGGGTCTATGAGCAAAACCCATTAAAAACCTGCCCCTCCAGACCAGTCCACTAACCTCTGACCTTCCAGCCTTGGTATAAATCCTGATTAAACTGGGTTTGGGTGATGTGACTCTTGGTGTGAGGTGGGGTGTGTGCCGCAGGTCCTGGGAGCAGCAAGGGAGATGCAGCAGGAAAGGGCATCACCCATGGCCAGCGAGGTTGGGGTGCTGCCCATGGATGGATTCAGGTCCTGCAGGATGGATTTCAAAGGGAAAGGGGTGCTGTTAAGTGAGCCCCGTGCATGGCTCTGTTAGGAGGGTGCTGCTCCCCAGCCCTGCAGCGGCTGTGGGGCTCGGGGCTGTGCAGCCAGCTTGCCGGGATGGGGAGGTGGGGACCAGAGCCTGGGTGCCAGCCAAGTACAACTTCTTTTATTTACATATAGATACCAGTTCTGGAACATGTTTAACTGCTTTGTTGAAATGGGCCATAAATGGGCCATAAAAGTTAGCCATTTAAGTCTGGAGAAGCATTAAGAGACTCTTCAGTGGTGGATGGGTTATAAATAGTCCGCAGCAAAGCCACATTTCAACAAATGCCTGGTTACTGGCTGCTCTGAAAGAGCCCTCTCCAAATATCCGCCATCTGCTCTCTCTGAGGGCAGCCCGTAACAAAACAGGACAGTTGCTCAGGGTTTCTTCAACCCAGTTACTAAGGCTTGTCTGAGCTCTGAAGAGCAGCCAACAAGGTGTTAAGAGTTACAGGCTAAGATATGATGCCTTTTAGAAGATGAGATTTTTTCATTCAAGCTTCCATTTGCCTTTAAAGGCAGTATGTATTACAGGTGTGCTCATCCCTTGGGAACATAGCGTGTTCTGTGGATAAGCCGGAGACTTTCCTGAGTCAGGCCAAAATGGAAATTTTAGCAGCTTAAGGCGGTTTAATGTCTCCCTTGTTCCTTTTGATGAGAGCATAGGATACATGCTTTGCACAATCGGCATTATCTATGGATTTCAGCCTTGCGTACTGCAGCCGACACCTCGTCAGGGTGTGCAAAAGTAAATGAAAAAGCAGCAGCGATTCTAATTACTGTATGCTAATTGGGCTGCATTCAGGCTTCATTGATGATGCTATTATGCTGCAAGAAAACAATGGCAGCATATGTACTTACCTTGCTCTACTTATCCTATGATTATTCTCTGTTAGTACAGAAACATACTGAAAGTGTTAGCCTGCGCGCAAATTAATCTGTGAAATGGACCACTGGAAGTTCAGCCCTTGAGCACATTCATTCTCTCTTGTTTTGCGTCGAATGCAATATCGCAGATGCCGCAGCAGCTCAAAGCACTTTTATCTGGTATTGGGCTTCGCTTGTAATAGCATTTGCAGCCTTGTGTTTCCTCCCAAGAAAACACATTTGTATTCCCACTCGATCCATCCTGATGTCCTTATCTGATAGGGTCTCCAATGCAGAGTTTCGCCGTGACGGTCTGGAAGTCACGCAGCCCGAGGATGCGTCGCCCGTGCACCGTGCATCCAGCAGCGCTCCTGCGGCATTGCTCGCCAATTAGCTCCGGACTAGATCTGATGAGGGAGAGGGGCACACGCTGCGCTGGAGTACTCGCTGCTGCTTTGGTGACATGAGGATAACTTGTTTTTTACTGTAAACTGAATTCAGACATTTGCATATTGTTTTTTACAGTAGTATCTAATATGCTGAAAGCTGCCGGAGCCATTACGGAATCATCAGTGCTCGTTCCAGTGTGATATATTCTGTTTGTTGAGCTGGCTGGTTTGCTACCATATGTATTTATGGAAGCTGGCTGAGGATCTTATTTAGTGATGTTTTGCTTATTTATTCAAGAACAAGTTCATCAAAATTCAGCCAAGCTCTCTGTCCTCAACACACACAAATCTAATCGAGCGTTTTGAACACACCCATCGCCATCGCAACTGAATGCAAAGTGGGATGCGATTGGAAAACTGACTGCAAACTTGATAGGAGCCATGAAAAAAGGCTGCCTCTCCACAAATCCGTCCCCAGTATTCCTCTGCCATCCTATAGTGGCTTCGGGGAGGTGGAGGCACCATTTTTCCCTTTAAGGTACCAACCTTGCCTAGTAACTCGAACTCAGCTCAAGTGCTCAGCCCCTGGGGGGTTCGTCTCCGGGCCCATCAACGAGTAAAGTGGTCATGATGTCATGTACAATATTGTGGTCTCATCGGGGAGACTGATTTGTGTTGCATTAAGCAAGACAGACTTGCTAATCTCCACTGAGGTTTACATGGGAAAATTTAAAGCCTATTCCAGTATATTAAATGAGGCTGAAAAGCTTCGATCAATAATTTCCCTTGTATGAAAAATAAGAGATGAAAATGATGGTAGATTGATTCAAAATACTTAATGCCAGATACCAGCTGATGGAAGTACCTTGTAAATAGCATTTTGTACAGTTGCCAATGAATTAGTCTAAATCGTGAGGGTGATTGAAATGTATTTTATAATGTTCCTCTCCACTTTAGTGGCCATTTACAAAATTTAGAAGAATATGAAGTCCCCAAAGAGTAAGTGAGCAGCCAGCAAAAAAAAAAAAAAAAGAGTAGCTAGCAGTGGTAGTTTACAAATGAGATCTTGGAGTACTTAATAAGAGAAAAAGCCAGTTCTTTACAAGCAAGAAGGATCCGTGCTAGTAGTGTTTTAAATTTTTAAATGTGTTTTCTAAGTACCTCTTTTCTCATCAGTCCTCTCAGTTACATGGAGATTATGATCTTTGATGTGGAAAGTGAAATGGATTTTTTTTTTTAAGTTAATTTGATAATAAAAGAACACTGCCTTCCCAGAACAGCCCTGTGCTCAGTTGTGGTGTTTGTAGGGCTGTGTTGTATCTCTTCACACCAAGTTCTGCACGGAATTGGTAAAATTGTGTTGCTGAGCTGTATCACCAACATGGATGGTGACCTTGGGCACTGCTGTGATGGCTCCTGGGGACAGCCCAAAGTCACATCTTTCAGGTTGCCCAAAGAGACCTCGGGATTGAGACCAGCCACATAGTCCATTGCAGCCCATCTCTCCCTGTCTGCTCGGAAGAGCTCTGCAGCCCTCTTCTCCTTTCTCTGAAGTTTTTTTCTGGTTCCCAGTTGCTCTTTGAGTTGCCCAGGGCTGCTCCCACCAGTGCTTGGAGAGGACTCCACTGTGGGTCTTCTGCTACAGCCATGCTTTTTCCATGCCCTCAGAGACATCAAACAGCTGGACAGTCCAGACGAGTTGCTCCAAAAAGATCCATCTTCATAATGAATTTAGTGAGAAAGTCTCTGCTTCAAAGTCCTCTTGGGTGGAGCTGGTGTTCTTAGCAAAGCATTTTAGGTGCACTCCAGCCTTCCTGCTCCATGATCGTATCATCTGGAGGAAAAAGACAACTGGTGCTGTAAGAGGGATGGCTAACGATTAATTTTGTAGGAAGGAAATGCAACCAAGAAGGGGCTGTAGAGCTCCCACAGGGTTATGTTGCTCACCAGTGCCAATGGAAAAGTGCGAGAAAAGTAATATCTTCTCATGAGTACCAGGAAAACAGCATTTTTTATTTTTTTCAGGTGATTCAGTCTACTAATTAGTTTCCAATACTTAGTCCACAGGATTTTTGCAGGAAATAGGTCTTTCTATTTATAAGTTGTTGTTCTATCAAGTCACAATTTTTAATTTGTAGTGTGGCCTTGAGGATTTTCATTTCCTCCTCATCAGGTGAATTTTAACTAAGCCGTCTTCCATCAGCACTAGATGAGCTGCTGCCAAAACTCTTCTGGGTGCCTGGGTCTGGGTCTTTGTAGGGCGGAGGGGAGCTGGAACAGGGCTGAGCCCCTCAGAGACCCTTTGGTACCTACGAGTGACCGTGAGCAATGGTTCTTTCTTGTTGGCTTTTGTTCAGAGCCTGTGATGCTGTGTGGCCAGGACACCCCAGGATGGCTTTGTCTCAGTTCCTGTTCAGTGTGTTCATGGAGGAGAGTGGGGCTCAGCTCTTACTCCACCTCTTGCACCAGACTCGTTACAGCCTGGCAATCGGCAAAATCCATACATAGGACTGGCTGGCTCTCTGCAGGAGGTGTCTGACCCATCAGTATTGATGGAGGTGGGCAGGACAAACAGCTTGAACCTCAGGTCTCTGATTAGAAGGCCACCATCCCTTCAGAGGCTGGAGCAGCTCCCGTGCGAGGACAGGCTGAGAGAGTTGGGGGTGTGCAGCCTGGCGCAGAGAAGGCTCCGGGGAGACCTATG
>WKFP01014351.1:10337-44984 GCA_011057875.1 Pterocles orientalis | reverse complement strand
CCAGGTTGCCCAGAGAAGCTGTGGATGCCCCATCCCTGGAGGGGTTCAAGGCCAGGCTGGATGAAGCTTTGGGCAACCTGGGCTAGTGGGAGGTGTCCCTGCCCATGGCAGGAAGGTGGGACTGGATGGGCTTTAAGGTCCCTTCCAACCCAAACCATTCCCTGATTCTATGATTTCTACGTGTATTTTGAATAGTGGAACTTGCTGGGTCTGCGTGATCCTAGCTCGGATTCAGTTTGATACCTCAGAGGTGAATTGATGGTTTATATTTTACATTTACATTTACATTACTTGTACAGGGCTCAAATCATCCTTCTGGCTGTAGCTGATTTAAATAATGGCCGTTCCTGCAATTGCAAAGGGTGAAACTGGTTCTCCCGCACTTCCCTTTCTGAGATGAGAGCTGAAAGTGGCTGAGTGGCATGTACTGTTGCAATAGTCTTGGAGCAGGAGATGTAAAGTTCTTCATAACAGTTGAGCACGTAATTGTGCATAATGCAGCAGAAACATTTCTCTTCTTGTGATTGAAAGGCATTTGGTGTTGACTGGTGTGTAACTGTTCTGCTGGGGAATATCTAGGGGCTGCGAATCTAAAACATTTCAGGCACGAGTGCTTATCAGTCACATCTGAAAACACCGGCGCAAAATGGCCTTGTGAAAAACACGAGCGGGGCAAATAATGACCTTTACACGACAGTTTTATAGAGCAGGATAAACAAGAGGGGCTGGATCCTCAGCCGTAGTAAACAATCCTGTCGGTGCTGCCGCTGCCTGTTGGGGTGCCAGTCCTTGGAGATGTATGGAGATGTCACATGGGAGCAGCTGCCTCGGTGCTTTGTGGCTGCAGTGAAGCTGTTCTGAGGCAGCCTGAGAGCCGGGCTCTCTTGGTTAAGATATTGATATCATCCATCTCTGCGCTTGGGAGCTGGTGGGAAATGATTCCTACAAGCAAACCTCTCTTTATCTAGAGTCATTGTGGAGCAAGCTCGGGCACTGCGAGGGATGCTGTGTCAGTGCTTGTTTGCTGTCACTTCAAACCCAGGGGCTGCTCCTGTCCTTTAATTCTCTCTTTGGACCAAATATTGACCGGCAGGCTGGGGGTGCAGAGTTTTGGGGCAACAGGACTGAAGAGGCTGTGGAGTGCACTTGGCAATGGTGGCCTGTAGATGCAGTGACTCATTAACTGGTACACTCCATCCTCCCAGTATAAAATCTGAGATCCCAGTTGGTGTAGGGGGCAAATGCCCTTCCACTGAGCTCTGTTTTCAATCCCATGTGCTGCTCCATTCACCAGGCTTGTATTCAGGTGAGCAGCCCAGTCCACAGAGCTGCTGATTGGAGACTTACACCCGTGTGAAATTCCCCTTGGAAGAGTAATATCATTAAAAAGGGAAGCTGGCTGCCTCTCCTAAATTAAACAATTACTCTTAGACACAGCCCTCTCTGTGAAGGAGTTGGAAGTTCATCCTCGGGCGGAGATGGAAGGAGGTTTAACAAGGTGTTTTACAAAGTGTAGGTGGATAAATTCCTGAAGCATATCTGTCTAAACCTGCTGCAAAGGCTGCGCAGAGGTTAAGCAGATAGATAACTTTATAGAAGCTGAATAATCACACTATTACTCTCTATAATCTTGCTGGAAAGCGTATTTTTCTACAGAGCAATGACACAGGAGATATTGGTGTGTAGTGATTACAGCAGCAGAAATCAATTGCACACAGCAAATGATTTGTTAGCAGAGGGATGCACGTTATCTCATCAATAAAGGGATTAGTTTGTTGAACTATAACACGGGTGAGAAGAAAGCAAAGTTCCCACTGGTATAACTGGTCCAGTCCTAATATTAGCAACAAATACACGTAGTATACATACATGCCTCTGAACACTAATATGCTCTTGTGAGGTTTCCTTAATACCCGCTAGCTGCATATGTTCTTTGCACCTTCTGTATAAGCCACAAGTATCTCCTCATTAGCTCCTTACAAATAATACTTAGCCTGATTTTAAGGAACATGGACAAGTACACTGCTACATTTACCACTACAAAAAAACCAAACAAACCCCGATCACCCTAATGTCACTGCATCTGCTCAGGTACCTTCTGTTAAGATACAGGTAGGATCATCAGGGGTTTTTTTCTGTTCGTTAGGAGCCCTGTCGTCTTGGATGAGCTATTCCCAAGGGCAGGCACGGTCCCTTATCCTGTGCTGGGATGGGGCCTTGGAGGTGCTGTTCTCAGCTGAGCTCTTACACGAATCCTGCTCCCTCGCCGCCTGTACGCTGTGCTGTGACAGTCACAAATCACCGTGGAAGAGAAGCCTCCCCAACACCTGTGAGGTGGGTTGGTTTCATTATCCTCACTGCAGAGGAGATGTTTCCAAGTGTGCTGCTGATGGCACGTGTTCAAGGTCACCCAAAGAGAGCACGACTGCTTGGCTGGGAAACAGATGTTGGGCTCTGCCTCTTCTCCCAGCTCCCCCTCAGCCACGCGGCCCCACGCCTCCTCCGAGCTGCAGCTGAAAATCCCTCCTTGAACCCCTCCAAAAGGTGTCTTCAACCCATGTGTGCAGCTCCCTGGTGCTGAGGGAATCTCCTGGTGTGTGTAAGTGCTTTGCAGGGGGATAAATGTCTCCTCTTAGAGAGACCCTTTGGTTCTCAGCGGGTACCAAGGTCAGGGCCAGCTCCAGCAGGATGCTCTGCAGGGACCAGCAGTGCAAAGGCTGATATTTGTTTTTCTTCCACTCCTACACATTAGGTAGGCATGAGTCTTGCCTTACTCCAGGTTTGAGGATGAGTTTAAAAATCACCACTTTGGAAGAGAGCCAGAAAACCAGGAGGCAGCTGAAAAGGCGAGTTGTGCATCAGCAGGGGAAAATAATCCCTCCTGATTCCTGCAGGTAACTAGAACTCCCAGAGCGCGGGATTAATGTTATATAAATAAGGTGTAAACAAACTCAGTGGCAGTAGAATGCCTAAATCCTTTTACCCTCTTACAAATCAAACCTGTTCTGGAAGGATTCAATTATTCCTGAGACCTCACCTTAGCTCAGGATTAACTGACACCAGAGATCAGGAAACCAGTTATATTTGAATCTGTGTGTATACTTGCTGGGCTTAGTTTTTGCTGCAAATGATGAAAGGAAGATGCAAGACCTCAGTGCATTAGCTGTCAGGGTTACCCTGAGGCCCATTCAGTTTTTATAGTCAGTCAGTGGTCCCTTTGAATTCTGCTGGAGCAAGTGGAGGTTGTCATTTCATGCTCAAGAAAGAGGGAATATGGCACCTCCCAGCATATGCTGGGGGAGTAGTGAAGGATATCTGATGTTGCCTTGCATTGTGTGGGGGTGTTTTCTGAAAGCTGATGAATTATCCTCGGGATCGGTCAGAAGGTATTGCTGATTCCTTGGCCCGTTTCTGTGATGGCTGGAGCAAAATGCCCATTTGTCAAGGCTTTTGGGGACTGTTCTGCTTCTGATGTCTTGCACCAGGCTCCCCACCATCATGGGCATGTCAAAATCTGAGGACCAGTTCCCTCAGGTGCAGAGTGCGTGACGTGGGGTGGGAAGACAGGAGAGTGACAACAGCAAAGTGTCTGACCTAAATATAAGCAAAGAAAGGGAAAAGCACAGGTGAGTTATTGCTGAAGACAGAAACACATGTAAATTCTACCTCGGGTAGCCTATTCTGGATAGCTTCCAGACGTTTAATTGGCTGGGACAGATATATAGCACTGTCACTATCTGCTGGGGACCCGTATAAATCATCAGTGATGGTTTCTTTTGCCATTTCATGTAACCACGTCTGGTGGCTTGAGAGTTACAGGAAGGAAGCAAAATACAAGTCATCCTGTCAAGGGCTGCTCGCTGTTGTAATTGCAGTATCTATAAGGAGTGTCAGGGCTGGATTATTGGAGATGTCAGAAACAAAATGGGAGAGATTAAACGGGCACAAAGAGCTGCAAAATGAGGAGGTAATTGCACTTCGGGAGAGTGCAAAGATAACACTGGGAATGTAGATCTCAGCGTTGCGTGGAGCTGGAGGTGCTTGCTTTGTGTCCCCTTGTCTCTGAGTACGCTCCCAGGAGCACGCAGCGATGCCTGGTCTAGAGAAGATGAGCGCTTGGCAAGCATGGCCCTGCTTAGCCTGCTGAGGAGGACATTGTGCTCCTCTTGCCAGAGACAGCGTGGAAGAAAGGTGAACTCGGCTTCATCACAGATGCACTTTAGCAGAGGCATGTTACCCGGCTTTTTAAACGAAGCAAACATCTCCCTGATGAATATGAAAGCAGGGAAGATGCCTAAGTGATTCTACATGAAAGGGTTGAACAGGCAGAACATCTCCAGATGTCATTGCAAGTGCACTGTACTGGTACTGGACCAGGTGTATTTGTCTTCTCTCAGCTCCTGTTTTCTTCTTGCTTTGGGGGCATCTCTAGGCTGGCTGTGGGGCAGGCCTTGCTGCCCGTGCCAAGCTGTCTGCATAGCCAGAGATGTCCGTAGTGACTTACCTGCTGTAAGGAGCCATTTAGTGTCCCTCTAGAATTGATGAGGAAAACCAGGTTGCTCCAGGGTCCAGTTTACCCAGTGGCTGTAGGGTGGGTTGAGATGCCCCATGGGGCTTCCCTGGGCTCTGCTGGCTGTCAAGGGAGCTGAGGCTGCTCACTTATAGAGTCATAGAATCACAGGATGGTTTGGGTTGGAAGGGACCTTAAAGCCCATCCAGTTCCACCCCCTGCCATGGGCAGGGACACCTCCCACTAGCCCAGGTTGCCCAAAGCCTCATCCAGCCTGGCCTTGAACCCCTCCAGGGATGGGGCATCCACAGCTTCTCTGGGCAACCTGGGCCACTGCCTCACCCCCCGCACAGGAAAACTTTTCTTCCTAATGTCAATAACTAAGAGCAGTGAGATGAATTTGACCCTTGTGTATGCCAAGCTTGTCCAGTGGAGTAGTTGGGTGCACTTGGACTAGCTGTACACTAGCAAACTGGACAGTGCAGCTGCCCTCCCGACTCCTGTGTGAATAATCTCCTTCAAGGAGCTACTCCCAGGGCCACTTGCTAAGAGTTATATAGGCTTACTCTTCTCCCTGTCTGAGATAAATCACTTTTTCTGTTTAGCGTTTGATCCTATTATTGTGATTCTTGAGCTCTTGAATATTAGCCTCCAATGAAACCGCGTGTGTGATGCTGTAGCAAGGTGGAGGGGTGGCATCATGTCTGGTGTCCACGTGAGGAGGTGGGAGCAGCCTTCAGGTCAGAAGTAAAAGTGTGAACAAAGGGATTCAGGTGCTTGGTAATCAGTGAAATAAAATCTCCTGTAAGAAGTCAGGGACTGTGTGGTGTTCCCAAAGTCAGAGGACACAGAGCAAAGCAAGGTCTTGCTCCTCCCTGCCAAGAGTTAGCAGGGCTTGGCATGGCCCCATCTCTGGATGGCCTCTTCTCCTGCTTGGCCACGTTTTGACCAAGAGACTGCCAAAAGCCAAAGATGAACTTCAGTGTCTCAGTTTTCATGGAGCACAGGTGTGAGAGTTGGAGGGGAGCAAAGGGCTGTTTCTAGCAGCTTGCCATCTTTCCTTTCTCTGAAAGTTTAAGGGACGTATTTTTCTTTCCCTGGAGAAAGGTGGTCAGCATGGCTTTCCTACATGGAGAGGGGGATGTGCACTGTCTTTATGAAATGCAGTTTTGTGTATATATATCTATATATTTTTCTTTTTCCCCTCAAGAAGCTTCATGTTTGATAGAGTCAAAGTGTGTTACATCAGGTGAGACTGTTTACCAGCAGTTAATTGCAGTCTGCCTGGGTCCAATAACCAGCTTTTTATGGTGTCTGATTAACTGTTAACCTAGATTCAGGGTATGTCCCCTGGTGTAAGCAGAATGGGCTAACTGAGGATCCAGCCCAATTAGTCTAAATGGCATGGGTTCTTGTTTGCATCACTATTCAAATCCGGTAGAGTGGAGCTTTGCAGGAAAGAAGGAATTTGGCCACACGCCTCTCCTGTGTTGCCAATCTGGATGAACCAATGTTTGATGTACGTAGGTAGCGCTACCAAGTCAACTGAAGTGGAGAGAGGTTAAGCACACACTGCAGGCAATTATCCGTTAGGATAAAAGCTCCTTGGTATAATATTTATATATTGAAATGCCAAAAGAAAACCGGACATGATGATAGCTTTTGCAACACTGTATAATTCATTTGTTATAGCTCTGCTTTTCATGTTTCATATTTCATAAATAACGGAACACATTTCATCAGGAAATGCAACATGTGAAATGCAGTGAGTGTGAGTAAGCACTTAACAGAAGCAGAGGTCTCCATTGCTTGCAGTGAATCTCTTCCTAACTTTATAAATGTCCTGGGATATTTGATGTAAGCCAGTCTTTGAAATGGTGACACTGAGATGACCAGTTGATTTGAAATCTGTGGCTCACACAGAGAGATGAAATCACGCCCATATGGGACAGAGTTCCCCTGCATGGCCGTGGGAGCAGGATTTCTCCTACGGCGGCTGGTGCCAGGCTTCAGTGACTTCCCTGTCAGCGATGTCTGTGGTACCCAGAAAATCCAATTTACACTTGAAAGGATTAATAACTGGCTATTACTGCACATTACCTGAGAAAATAAGCCTGTCTTGCGTGTATTAAACAAGTGGTTCTTGGGCATTAGTGTGTTTGATGCTTGTGAAACTCTCCCTGAGGATTCTCTGGGGCTTGTGGTCTGTGTGGTATTAGTTTCTTCAACAGAGGCAGTAATTTGGGACATGCCCACCTACAAGACCACATGTTCAGGTGCTCCACACTTTCAGAAGCTTTGAGTCTTTGGGACTTCAACCTCCATCTCCGATTTCCTTGAAATTCGGGGGGGGGGGGTGGACATGGTTTGGTTGGGTGTGTTTGGGTTTTTTGTTCGTTTGTTTTGGGGGGTTTTTTTACAATATCAAGATGATATTGTAAAGGCTCATCCTCATCACATGCCTCAGTCCAAGGACAAATGGGGAGGCGGGAAATACATTTTTAAATGTACACTTTTCCAAATCCACTGTAGAGCTGCGGGCTCGTGGTTGGCTGATTCATTTCATCTTCCTGCGATTGTGTCTTAGTCGCCTTGAGAACCACTGTTAAGGCGTTTGAATAATCCTAAGAGTTCAGGACATACGGCTTTATGAAGAAAGAAGCCAGAAAAGCGTGCTAAGGCCACCTCACTGGGCCACCTGGAACCCAGGTATTCTGTCCCAGTGCCATGGTGCAGCAATTGGAACTGTTGTCGTCTCAGGTGGGATTCACCTCCTCTAACCTAGAGCTCAGGTGCTGGGATTTCTCGTTAAACCTCAGCTCCTGGAGTTATGTGATTAGAATCTCCAGTTTCACTTTTTCCTGTGAAATAGTAGTTTGCATAAAAAGTTGCAAGTAGTAAATCCCAATGGGTCAGGAAGCAGTAGGAAAATGTGGTAATTCTGGGAATGTTTTTTTAAATCATGTCTGCTCTTCAAACCAGTTTCATGTTGGGAACTGTGGGGCTTGGTGATGCTGCGGTCAGAAATTGTGGACACTGAGACATGTTTTCACCACTCTGGGAATATAAAAAAAGAGACAGTGTGAGTGAGAATTAGCTTTTCCAGGCTCTAATAGCTCTCAGTGTGTTTACTGGTCTATCTACCATCCTTCCATAATCTTTGGCAAGTTAAGGACCCAGATAAAATATCCACTGAAATCAATGAGTTGTTTCGTACACCTCTCTGGGCACTGGATGAGAGTCAGCTTAAATACCCAATCTACATTTTCATGAGTCATTGCAGGAGCAGGGAACATACCAAGATAGGTATAATTTTCCATTTCAGTGTGAATTTTGCTACCCTCGCTTTGGCTTTACCCTGGTCAATCTATATTTCCATTACAGACAAAGTTGATCTTATATCCCCCCCGGCACATTGCTCAAATTATATGCACACGCAGTAGTCGTAAACCATTTTCCAATGACTCGGACCTGGATATTAAAGCATGGATGGTTCATGCATCTGCTCTATTGTAAATCTGCTCATGCTTCCACACAGACTGCTCAAGAAGCAGGGAAGACACAGAAACATCTGTTTAGAGTTTTAAGCAGCTTGTTAGATGAATTCAGCACCTGGGTTTCCTGCGGTGAATCGGCGATGCTCTCCTCAGTATGTATGAGAAGCTAAGCAATGCAATACTCCAAGGGATCCGCGCTCTCTTCGGTTCGTGGCGGATTGCTCTGGGTAATTTCTGCCCGTGCCAGTGGGAACCGCCTGTGCAAAACCTCCCAAAGTAAATACGGGAATAGCGATCCGAGAGGGGAAGGTTTACTCTGCTAAATGCCAATAAACCAGCTTCTGTCTGTGGAATGGAGCTAGCAGAGAACCTGACCCTGTAATTTTAATTTTTATGGCTTAAATCCGCAGCCCAGGGTGCATCTGCAGCCTGCGCTCCACGTGCTACGCCGTCCGGCTCGGGCTGTGTGAATTGGCACAGCTCTGCCGGCACTGCTGCCCAAAGCTGCCCCGCAATGGGAGGAGCTGCTCACAGGATACCCTCAGGAGTATTGTACTGTTACCTTTGCTTCGGGGCGTGGTTTAGTGAGTTAGTTGGTGTTGGGTTGATGTTTGGACTTGATGATCCTTGAGGTCTTTTCCAACCTTAATGATGATCCTATTCTATGGTTCTGTTCTCTGGGATAGTATCTGCCAATGCGCTGGAGTTCTGAAAAATTCACTGTATCCAGTTAGAAAGTTGCTGTCCGGAAGCAGCTTTCTTCCCAAGCCCTTTTCTCCCCTTCCCCACCCCTGCAAAGGACTTCTTTGGTTCTGGTGACCGTTACACAACCACATGGAAACCTCGTTTTGGTGGCAGTTTCTGGCCATGCCACGAAACCAGTACGAGGGACTCAGCTCTGGAAAGGAGATGCAACGCAGCTGCATGGTGACAGGTTTTGACAGTCCTCTGTTCTCCTGCCTGCGTGTAACACGTTGGACATGAGTCAACATCAAGGGCTGATTTGCCACAGTGAGGTTTTCTGTTTGAGTAAATTTGTTGTTAACCTTCCTGGGGAACCCCGGAGCGCATCTGCTCTGCCTGCTGCAAGGGACTGGTGTATGTGGGACAGAAGAAGTGGGCTCGAGAGGCCAACGGTTGAGTTGCAATAACGTGTTCCTGGCTAACTCTAATGCGCTCGTGTAGCGACCCACATTCAGCAATACAGACCCAGAAGAAGGATTTCAGCCGTGTCTAAAGCACACTATACGTTACCCTAAAGCCAGCATACTATAGACTGGCTTGTGGCTTGTTGCACAGTCCCAGGGCTCACCAGGAGCCCCCAGGTTTGGTCCTTTATGGGCTGAAGTCCTTGGATCCCTCTGGGCTCATCCCTTCACTGGCACCCACATCTGGGGAGAAGCAGGGCTGCGATCGCCCGATGCCTCCCCGCCCCTCGGTGAACAGAAAGGCCTGCGGTAACCTGGACGTGACGTGTTCTGTCTCGGGTAGTTACAGTGATCACTGAGCTATTTACCTCTCTTTTCTGAGTGATTTTGATTATTATGTATAACAGCGCATGGCCTCCAGTGGATAAAAGCCTCTAATTCTGTTTTATCCAACTCAGAGCAATCTCAGCAACGGGCTGTTGCCTGTATTATCCAGTGGCAGCTACGGTGTGTATTATTGCAGATGATATGAAGGACTTCTGTAATAAATATTTAGTGTTCCTTTAATCTGTCTGTTCTTGTATCATCTTCTCCAGATAATCCCATGTACTATTTAATAATTCTTTTTCTGCCAGTCTCTCCTCTTTTGCACAGGCACACGTGCCCACCTGCCCTGGGACACGCTTTCTGTCGGTCTCTCTTCCTGAGCAGTGTTCAAAGTCTTGGGTTTCTGTGACTGTGGCATTGAAAGGAAGAACATTTGTTACTTGTGTGAGTTGGTAAGTAACGGTACACTGTCTTATGTTCAGATCCCAGCTATTTGTCTCACAATAATGTTTTTTTTCCTGAACAGAGGCCAGAGGCCCTCAGGAGACAAGAAGATCTGGTGCAGCAGGCACTGGCACAGGTTGGTGATGTTTCTGCTTTGCTGCTGACCAGTTTATCTGATCCCAGTTGTTTTGTGCCTCTTCTTTCTTCTCAGCCATTGTGTGGGTGGATTGTAGCTCCTTCGGGGAAGGGGCTCTCCTGGGTGGGAACATGAGAGAGAGAGAGCTCTCCTGAGGATCTGTCTTCCACAGTGGCCACTTTGCAAGGGCTGAGCAGAAATAAGTAGAGCTGGGGGGTGTTTTGTGGCAGGGCCAAGGGGAGAGGGACCCGGGATTCATGCACACCGCTCTGAGCCTGCCCTTGCGAGGACCTGGCTGAGGACTCCAGCGCTGCTTCCAGTTGTGTGGTTCTGCATGGTGGTCCTTTCCCAGCACACACCATCGGCTCCCTCTGAGCAACACGTGAGGGACCAGGTGAACCAGAAGATGAGGACAGGCTGAGAGAGTTGGGGGTGTGCAGCCTGGAGAAGAGAAGGCTCTGGGTAGACCTTAGAGCAGCTTCCAGTGCTGAAAGGGGGCTACAGGAGAGATGGGGGGGCTCTGGATCAGGGGGTGCAGGGACAGGACGAGGGGGGAATGGGTTTAAGCTGGAAGAGGGGAGATGGAGATGAGATGTGAGGAAGAAATGTTTCCCTGTGCAGGGGGTGAGGCAGTGGCCCAGGGTGCCCAGAGAAGCTGTGGATGCCCCATCCCTGGAGGGGTTCAAGGCCAGGCTGGATGAGGCTTTGGGCAACCTGGGCTAGTGGGAGGTGTCCCTGCCCATGGCAGGGGGTGGCACTGGATGGGCTGTAAGGTCCTTCCAACCCAAACCATCCTGTGATTGTATGTGTCCAGCCCACCATGGTTAACATACGGCTGAAGACCTTTCTGTTAATTGACCTTTTCCCTCTCTGAGTCCACACATAACCATTGCTTTTCCAGTTCCTGTGGCAATGAGGTCCGTGTTTATAATAGTGCAGGGCTGCTCACTTGCATTTCCCTTGGAGCAAAGACCACATGAAGATCAAGTGATCCTACATCAAGACATGCATCCTTCTGAAGTACTTTCCCCCGAGCCAGGGCTGACTTGCAAAGTCAGACTGACCCATTGTGTGCTTTCTCTGCTGCCGTGACCTGGGGCTGCTAACCCCCAAGGAGCAGAGCGTCAGAGATGGGAAGGGGTTGTCATGATGAAAGAAATAGTGAAAGAACCTGAATCAAAAAGTAGCATATCTGTAATGGTTCCATGCTCCACTGCTTGGAAGTTAGTTACTTACCGTGCAAGTTGTGATTTATTATAATTAACTAGTTCTACAACACCTACAAAAGAAATCGTGCCGGTAGTTCTTAAAGCAGGCAATAGTGCTGAACCAAAGGAGACATGAAAAGAGTTCTGATCATCTATTAATAGTGTAGCAGTCCTATTTTGAAAAGATCCCCAAATTCGCGTGTGGTGGCATTAAACACTAACCTCCTTAAAGAACACTGAGTGCACCTTAGTAGTATCTATTACAGTATATGGGATTTTAATTGCTTTATTATAAAATAAGGCAATATTCACCCTTTTATGAATTTTGATTTAATGACTTTAGCACATTCATTATTAGTTCATTATGGTTCTGTGGAATTGAGGCCTCCTGAGTTAAAAGGATGTCCCCACACTAAGCTGGCCTCAATTAAAATGTAATCAGACTGTGGTTAATCTCAAGGACTTGCTCTATGAGCGCAGGGCTATGCGAGAGAGAGGCAGTGGCGGGCAGGAGGAGGAAACATGAATGCAGGAGGCAGGATTTGCACTGGTCAAAAGCTGTTTAAATCCACTTCTGAAAATGTCCCAGGCTCTAATCTGAAATCGCTTTCTTAGCTTGACCCATAATATCACACACTCAAAGCCACAACTAGAACTTCTTGAAATAAATAAACCACCACTGATCTTTAGCAAGAGGAAAATCCTATTTGTGATGGTTTGGCCAGTTCCTCATCAAGACCTGGAGCCAGCAAAGGTCTGTGACAAAAGGTCCATCAGCCCAGCAGGTACTGGTGAGACTGGGGGGGACCAGAGATTCCCTCTTGCACAAACTCACTGCTGGACTGGGGCCATGCCCATGTGTGCAAACGGGACGAAGAGGGAAGACCCTTGCAAAGGAAAATACGAGTGTTCAGAATGCTGCAGGAAGTGGTGCTGTGTGGATCTGGGTGGCAGAGCAGAATTCCTGGGGAAGGATGGCTGCGGAATTAACAGGTCTGCTTTTCTCCCCATGTTTCCTGGGTTGGATGCACAAGAAGCCCTCTCCCGTTCAGCCCTACGCTTCCACGTTTGACCACAGGGCTGCGTCAAGAAAACCAGCAAGTTGTGACGATCTGGAAGGAGATGAGAAATTCAGCTCGTAAGTAATTTGGTTGAAATATTCCCTCTTTGATGTTTTGCCATACTGAACAGTATAATAACTCTTCCAGAAGAACACTCCAAACAGAGTTATTTTGGGATTGCTTTTCTTCTTTAGCTTTTATCCTGTGGTTTTCCTGTATCTTCTTTTTATCTGCCAGATCTCACTGAAAATGTCTCGAGCTCTCACCAACTACTTCTGATGTTTCAAGATCCCTTCAAGCTCAGATCCTGGGTATAAATGAGAGTTCTTGTTAATAAAGCAGGAGTGCTTTGCAATGACTGTTTGAAATTTTATATTTTTTTGACTCTACATGGAGCCAAACCGGGAGTCCACAAGGCTCAAAACCAAGGAGAATAGGGAGAGGCTGGATTCCTGTGTGTTGCAAAGTAAGTGTTTGTGGTGCGGGGGTCAGGGAAGATTTCCACAAGAGCTTCCTATTTAGAAAAGATCCTCAATGAGTATAAATTGAGTACAATCTTCAACTTCAGTTCATAATTTGATGTAATTTGAGCTAAATAAATAGTTAAAAGGAAAAAAACCTAAGCCCCAGAGAAAATAGAATCCTGCTTTCACATGATGTCCTGTTAACACAGAGACCAGCGAACATTTTGAAGAACAGCAGCTTTTAGTCTCTAAAAGGAGGCGTTTGTTTCTGTAAGAGTAGAAAGTAAATGGAGTCTAAAAGGTTAGTTATCAGGAACAACCCTCACCAGATTTTGTGCCGTATTTTTTAATTATTACAAAAGATAATTACTATGGGAATATCAGTAGCGCCAGTAATGTCAATATTTCATAAAGCTTGTATAGATTACAGGAATGCATTGGCAAGGGTTGTATTTCATGAAGTAACAAAAGCTGTTTGGGGAAAATGATGTTTTTATGGCAGTGATTTACACGTAGAATTTTACACCATCTTTTCAGGCTATAGCGGGCTCTTCACCAGTTTACAGCTGCAGTGAGTCTTTCGTTTCCCAAATTTCACAGGTCTCTTTAAATCACTCTTATATGTTGCTGATTATCAAAGGCCAGGCCAGACCCATCAGCTTTGTTCTACAGTCAGCAGCACTGACTCTGCACTCAGGGAGCTGGAGAGTTCCCTAAATTGAGGCACAGCCGTTTGCCATGAGAAGTAATTTTATTTTTTTTCTTATGCCATGTAGGGCGTTATCTTGCAAATGATTCATCACGGAAGACCCAGCCACTGAGTTCTTGCACAGAAAATACTCAGCACTGGCAGGACAAGGTCTGGAGAGAAAACGGCTTAAGAAATTTCTTCATTACATTTAAAATATGTACATATTTATGAGAGGAGCTAGCTGCGGCGCCCTTGCAGAGCTCCTAGCAGTGGAAGCGGTAACCTTTGGAGCGGTGCAGTAGCCAGTTGTGTTTAGCATGGGCTCAAAAATGTTGCTCCCAATAGAAAATAAGAACAACCTCAAGAAATACATGGACAGCACTGTGCAGTGTAAAACACACCTCAGAGAGCAGAAGTACAGCAGTTCCGTGTCGAAGTGCCCTGCTCTAGGGGTTTTTTGGGTAAATCCAACCTGTGGTTGAATTGGGTAAAAGCAAACCTGCAGAGATGTAACTCACCGCTGCTTCCGTGTCGGTACAACTGTAATTTATCTTTGACATCAACACAACCTTGTTGTCCTTAATGTGTTTGGTTTCTGAACTGGATTAGAGGAAAAGACATACTTCAGAGTACAAGTCTGTTGGAAGTGGCTTGAATATTTCCTTCACTTGTCTAGGTTTTCAATGATGATGTTTCTATGTCTGGATGTGATGATTTCCAACCTTGTGGCTTCCAAGATGTTCATTCCAGGCACTCGTGGTATGAGTACTTGGGTGGATGCTTCTTCCTACTGAGATGCACATGCAAGTAAGCGTGACTCTTCCTTTTTTTTTTTTCTTTTTCCTGTAAATATTCTTGTGGAGAAAATTTGGATTACATATATTTTTGTGAAAAAGCACCGAGTTTAATGAAAGCAGTTAGTGAAGATTCATAAATATGGAAAAAAAGAGATCCATTTGCCATGTACTATGTGCTTTTTTTGATACAAATGGATATAGCTACTTCGAAGAATTTAATTCCCACAACGGAGCAGAAGGCAGCAAAGCCGCCTGTGTGTCAGTTTTTCTGCCTGCTGCTGCCTGGCATCTGGGAATCCAAACAGAGATGTATTTGCAGAGAATACTTCCCCATGCTTCTGTTTCAGAGCACAGCCAGACCAACATCCCTCCCCTCTGTCCTCCTGTACCCTTGGGCTGGGAGCTGCGCTGGGGACACGCTGGGCACCGTGGGCCGGGGGCACTGGAGCAGCTGTGCTTACACGAGGGTTTTCTCTGAGACAGAGCTGGGTTTTGCTTTCCAGGCCACATATGCCTGCGGATACAACGTGTATAGTAACTGCACCTTCCACATGCCCCTGGCCGATGACTAAAGTCCTCCAAAGAGAAGTCGGTGTCTCACCCGTGGTTGTGTTCATACCTGGTAGATAGGGTGAGACCCCTGAGCTTGAGGAGCAGGTAGAAAAGATGATGCTGGTGAGAGATGAATGCTGTCAAGCTCTGTCTCTGTTTTTCGTTAGTTTGCGAAGATGAGTAATTGAATCCCAGCAACCTTCCTGCACTGTAGTCATCTTTATTTTTTCTTTCCCTGGGCATCCCTTAGCAAGTCTATACGTACCTGCACTTTGGTCAACAGAGCAGAGCCTGTAAAGTCATTTCTAGAGAGAGATCGTGCTGTCTTTTCCCTCAGAAAGTTTGAAAAAGCTAAAAATCTTATGGGTGCTTTGGTCCTGAAGAGAAAATGATGCTAGATATGAACAGAAGTTCCTCTTATCCTTGGGAATTTTTAAGCATTAAATTAATTCCCCTATCTCTTGGCGTGTTAATGGGAAGTCTTTCAGCTCTGTGTTAGGCAGAGGTCCGCATTTGCATTTAGATGGAGCTATTTTAAGGATTGTGGTATATACGTAGGGGCCTGTATCCCATTTACAATAGACTCTGTAAGATAAAATTAATATCTAGTAAGTGGTTGTTTTTCCAGTTTTGTTCTAATCTGAACCAGTAACTGAAGTGGTTTAATCTGACATAATAAATATCCAAGTCATCCACTCGAGAGATATCTTATCCACCCACAAGGAGGAATACACTCCTTAACCAGTGAAGTGGGTTATATTTTTTCCCTTTCACGAGACAGCCATGAAGTTCTGCATCCGGGGCTCTTCATGCCAATGATACCCAGAAGACTTTTTTTTTTTTTTTTTTTTAAACTTGTGTAGAGCAACCTGCTGCCTTATGGAGAGAAAACCTTTTCCCCACCACGCAGGAAGCCACGGCTGTCAGGGGAGGCAGCACAGGGACCTGGAATCCTTCCATTTAGCCCTGTCCTGCAGACAGGCTCTCACAGGCATTCCTCATCCGTGCAGGTGTCCATCCTGAGCCATTGCTGCTGGGTTTGCATGCTGTTAATTTGCAGAAACAGCCCAAAACATGGGTTTGAGTAGGACTTAGGCAAGTGTACGCTGGGCTGCATCAAGAGAATTATTAGCAACAGGTCAAGGGAGGTGATTCTCCCCCTCTGCTCTTGTGACACCCCACCTTGAGCACTGTGTTCAGATGTGGGGCCCCCAACATAAAAAAGACATGGACCTGTTGGAGAGAGTCCAGAGGAGAGCCACAGAGATGGGCAGAGGCTGGAGCAGCTCCCGTGCGAGGACAGGCTGAGAGACTTGGGGGTGTGCAGCCTGGAGAAGAGAAGGCTCCGGGGAGACCTTAGAGCAGCTTCCAGTGCTGAAAGGGGGCTACAGGAGAGATGGGGGGGCTCTGGATCAGGGGGTGCAAGGATAGGATGGGGTTGGGGGGATGGTTTTAACCTGAAAGAGAGGAAATCTAGGTTAGATATTAGGAGGAAGTTTTTCCCCGTGCAGGGGGTGAGGCAGTGGCCCAGGTTGCCCAGAGCAGCTGTGGATGCCCCATCCCTGGAGGGGTTCAAGGCCAGGCTGGATGAGTCTTTGGGCAACCTGGGCTAGTGGGAGGTGTCCCTGCCGATGGCAGGGGGTGGAACTGGATGGGCTTTAAGGTCCCTACCAACCCAAACCATTCTGTGATTCTAAGTGTTTGCTGCCAAAGTGCGTTTCTGTGGCAGGATGATGTATGAAGCCCAGGTCTGGGGTTCCAGCGTGGTGTGCACCACCCTAGAACTGTTATTGCTCTGGCAGCTGCCAGCAGGGATGAAGGAGAGCCCCAGCGATGGCTCTGTCACATTCCCCTGCCAAGAGAGGAGCAGGGAGCCCCGGTTTTGTTTGCTGAGCATTAATTCTGGTGGCAGGGCTGGTGTGCAGCAATGATGTAAAATCAATGGGTTTTGTTTCAAATCCAATCCACTTTCCCTGACATAAATTAGTCATCAGTGTAAAGGCTCTGCATCCAGCGGCGCGGGGTAGCCCTGGATTAATGCACTCCTGCAGCCGGAGCCACACCAACCCACCGGGTGTTTGACAGAGCAAGCATCCCCAGGTGAGGAGAGCTGCTCGGGTGCTGATGGAGGAACTTAAGGGATGTTTTTAAGTGACACTTCCTAAAGTTGTCCTGTTGAGCCAACCGGAAGATTTTGCTGATTCTAGTCCTTCTGTTTCAGCCAGAATTCAGCCAGGCTTTCACAGGAAATGTACTTTGCAGCTCCTTGTCGAAGGTGGAAATAGTACTGATCACTTAAGGTTACTTTCAAGGTTTTAGCAAATGGATTTTTTACTTTGTGGGGTAATCTGAAAAACCTCTTTTTTTCCTCATACTAAAACATCTGAACATTTGAAACAAAACTTTATGAAAAATGACGGTCCAAACCCCTGCAAACTAATGGCGTGTTTCAAGTGGATTTAAACAATTTTCTTTACCAAGTTGAAACATTTCATATTGGTGTGATCCTGTGTTTCTTATTCTCAGTTATATTTTATAATGGCTATGCAATGAGAGCGGTTTTAAGGAAATTGTGACGTCAGAAATCAACATGTTTCTATCTTACTGAAAATTCTTTTGACTTTTCTCTGAAAATTAACTTCAGTCAAAATTGTGAAGCTGCCACAAGCAATTGTCACAGGGATATAAGAAGCAGGCACTGCCTCGTGGAAAATCCTGGCGGGAACAATTCTGAGTATTGTGGGGCTCTGCCTCACCAGAAATT
Source organism: Pterocles orientalis (assembly GCA_011057875.1). Taxonomy (NCBI): domain Eukaryota; kingdom Metazoa; phylum Chordata; class Aves; order Pterocliformes; family Pteroclidae; genus Pterocles; species Pterocles orientalis. Next base: position 27,385 of record WKFP01014351.1, on the reverse strand, counting down.
ACTCAGATGATGAGAAGAATTAAAAGTTTATCTCCCAAGAACACATTATCAGCATTCCCAGGAGCTGCACCTAGCAGAGGCCTGTTTGCCCACTCCTGTTTTTCCTTCCCACGCTGACAGCTGTGAGAGCGCTTCTATTTTCAGGGGAGAGCAGACTCACCCCTTTCCCAGTCCTTCCGATGGCCCCGTGCCCTCCTGCCGCCTGCCAGGAACCAGCTGAACCTGTGCTGCGGTCAGATTGTGTGTCTGCAACCCCAGAGACCAGCTCTGAGATTGAAACCGAGATTAAAAACTTTTTTTTTTTTCCAAGTGAGCCCATATCTATTAAGAATTAGCCTGGTGAGCAGTAATCCTCTCGTCTTACATGAGAGATCAAATGAATGGATGGGAAAAGATAACAGGGAAAAGCTTGTTTTGGACTGGTTTCCCTAACAAGAATGGAAGAATAGCGAGACACGTCAAATTGACTTTTACAGAAGCGGTTAATGCCAGATACTTGTTTATCCTTAGAGATTCCTCCAATCCAGCAGATTTCAGTATTGCCTAATGAAAGCTTAGGGAAGAGCAGGAAATGGAGCATGTACAGTTCAGAGAAGGGGAAGATGCAGATGAAAACAAACGGAAAGCGGCTCTCCTTCATGTTTCAAGTGCCAAATTATGCTTGACATTTCAATTTCCCCAAAGGCGCGTTTCCATAAAATCGGCTTGAACTCTCCTCAAAAGCGTTAAAGCTTCCATCAGCTCCTCCAGTGGCATCAAACAGGTCTGACTCCGTTCTGTCGCGGGTGTGAAATGGAATCGTTGTTATAGCAGCGCGCAGCTGGTGTTCGGAGGAAGAAGCGCTGAACGTCTCTAATATTTTCATGGACAGGCTTCACAATCGGCTTTGCAGTAGGGGACGGTGTAAATGCCGTGCCCAACACGTTGCTGCTCAGGTGGGAGATGATGGGGTTTGGTGACGTGCCTGTGGCTCGTTCTGCGCTGTTTCTGGGAATTGGGGATGTTTACCGCTCGTGTGTGGCTTGTTTCACGTGAGGATTCTCTGTGCTTTGTGTCTATAGCCAGAAAGTCTTGGGTCCTTTGGAGATCTGTAGCAGAAATCTGTAAGCACTAAAATTCTCATTAGTTCTCAGTGTTCCAACATTTTGAGGAAGTTTGAAAGCCTGGATTTTTGAAGTGCTTTGACCATGTCCCCAGTGAAAAATCCCAAGAGCAGGGAAATGGCAGAAATGCTGGTTTTTTTCCCCAATCTCTTCTATCGACATGTTTTGTTTTTCCTTTGCTTGTTTTCTTCTAAAGGTCAGGGAAATTTTCAGTTGCATAAATTTTATTGACTTTACTCATTGCAACCAGACTTTCGAGGGAGGTGCTGATTTGACGTGCACTGTCAATGCCAGACAGAAGAAACCCTCCTTCCATGTGAGTGGGAATAATGGTGACCCAGCTTTTGAGAGACCTCACTGAATTGAACTCTTTGAAAAATATACCCTCGGGCTGTGGTTGCTGAGCACTTGAGAAGGCCTATGATGGATGACATGGTCATTACCATCATGATTAAGAGCAGCCAGGATTTCCATTTACCGCCTTGGCCTTTTCCAGTGTCTGCTGAGCTGTGGGCTGGAGACCACCACTGCTGCACACAACGTGATGCTTTGCGTGCAGGGGGAGCTGTGATTAATTTGGCTGGCAACATGATGCTGGCTCTCTTCTTTGATTGCAGCTGATGAATAGTATTTTAAAAGCTAAGAATACATTAAACACTTTGCTCGAGCTCCTATAGAGTCTGAGGGCCAGAACCACAGCTGTGCTCCCTTTACAATGGGTGCAGCTGAAGAAAGAAGAGGAAGGAAGAGAGACAGCTTTTAGTTTAACTCGAGCTAGAGATTCTGCTATCTTGGGAAGGGGCTGGGGGCACAGGCACTGGTCTCCCCATGCTGGGAGCGGTGTAGAGGTGTTGCTGGTGGGGTTTTGGGCAGGAGCAGGGCTGGCATTCACCAGATTTGGCTGCTTCTTCATGTTAAAAGAGCAAGTTGTTGCATGAGCAAGAGATTTGTGTTCCCTGCCCTTCCTCCAACATTGCAGTTGCCCCTGTGCCTGAAAAGCCTTTGTTTTTTTTTTTTCCCCCTCCTTGCAAAGCTTGAATCTCACCATGTGCCTGTGAACATCCCAGTCCCTGCCTGGCAGCTGCGGGTCCTGGGTGGGCAGCGTGTGTGTGCTCCCTGGCCCCCGACACAGCATCACCCCCCCGGGCTGGCCGTGGGGCCGCTTCCCCTCTGCCGGGATCTCACCATTGCCCTGATTTGCCCAAAACCCTCTTGTTTAACCTCTGCCTCTGCCAAATTTGGCTGAGATTAGCTGTCTGGCTGAAACTATTTGGGGAAAGAGGCAGTGACAGAAGGCTGGATGGCAAGCTCAGACTCACAAACCCTGTTTTCCTTCAGAAACTGGGGTCGTCCTGGGCTGGGGAAGCAGCAGCTCCGCAGGCACAAGGAGCAGAGCAGGTTCCTTCGCTGCACTTTGTGGCCAACAGCCATGAACTCACCTGTGTTGAGGAGGGAGCCATGAGCGTGTCTCTTTTTGTGTAACACAGCTGCTCTTCTCTAGCGTCTGTTCATAGGATTGAAAAACGCTTCATAGAACTTCATGCTGGCTGTTAACAACAACTAAAACTTCCATCGCAGAACCCCTGACTCAACGATTGTGCCAGGACATTCATCGCAATTGCCCTGATCTGATGGCAACCATTAAAGGAAATTAAAATGACGGTTTTGGAGCAGTCCTGTTGTGCAGCACGATGACTCTGGACAGCAGGAGACCTGGTCCCCCTCCTGAAGGCTGCTGTTTGGATGTGGGGTCCCAACAGCCAAGGCACCAAATAATTGTGTTTCCACCCGCTGTCAGGGTAAGCAGGAGGGCTGCCAACGCCTCGGCAGAAGTGTGACCATAGACAGGAGAGACTTCACCGTCACGACAGGAGTTCTTCACTGGTGTGATTGCCAGCTGGTTGCCAGCCACGTCCCAAGACGTGCCCTCCTTCCTCACATCCATGGTAAAATCAGAGGAAGATTTGAGTGTGTCCCCCACAGATGGGGAATTTGCTCCTTGCAGGGAAGCATGGGGTATTGCTTCTGCTTCCCACCTATCTACTCTCCATCATTAGCTTTGATGCTCTTTGTTCTCTCCAGCTATCCCTCCTGCCTCCCAAAAGCTACTCTAGACAGGTTGGCTTGGCACGGGGCAGCTGTGACAAATCTTTAAACTATAATGATAAATGATGCTCCGTTGCCCAGTCTGTCTGGAAAGAGATTTTAATGTGGATTAAAATAAAAGAGGTTTGATAGATGATGGAAATGTCTCCCTTTGGCTGTTAAGAAAAAAAGTCTGAATGCCTGTAATATTTCTGCCGAGAATTACAATAATTGGTATTTAAATAGTATTCTGAGCAGAGCTGTGATTGCGTAGGAAAGCCAACCCCAGGAGCAAGATCTCTTGTCTTTAAGAGCTCAGCCAGGCTCAGGAACTTAAAAACAAACTCAAATTATTGGGAATTTAAAACATGCCCTTGCTTTGGCTTGAATGCAACATCAAAGCAGAGCCTGTGTGTTTCTGACAAAAATGCTTCTTTTGCCTCCCAGCTGCTAAATGCTGTTTCTCTGCTGATTTTAATAGCACCACTATCCCAGCATCATCACCATCCACAAATGCCTTTTCAGTGTGCTCGCAGGAAGGAGTCAATTTGCCCTCTCAGAGGAAGAATTACCCACAACCCGAACAACTAGTGCCAGGAGCTAAAGAAGGCTGGTGGTCTTCCAGCCAGCGCTGTGTCCCTTTGGAAACAGTGGGCACAGGGATGGTCTGTGCTGAGAGGGCCTCCTGCATCAAAGGGTGTGTTAAATCCATCACCCAACTTGTGGTGCGCTGGATCCCATTTCCATAATGGTTCTTGGATGGAGGAGCTGCTGGCTAAATTCTGTCTTCCTTCCCCAGAATCCAGGAATTTCACATGGATGCTGTGTTCTCCTCTGCCTCCTGCTCTCATCTGATCTTCGGTACTCAGGAACACCACTGCCATCTCCACCCCAGAAAGGCTAAATCACCGTTTCATAGTAAGTTGCACAAAACTCATTATTTTGCAATGACAAGGTTTCTTTGGAACAAGCCCCACTGTGTACACTAAGATACTGCTGCTTCCTTTCCCGCCCCTTCCCAAATCAACACCTTTTAATTGCACGCCATCCCGTGTGTTTCCCACGTAGGTCTAGTATTTAAGTCTCTCCAAAGCAAACCTCTTCGAATACAGCTATTCCCACATTTGGCCTTTTCTCTATGATCATTCAGCTCTTCTAGTGTGTTTGTGACCCCAACGGATGACTCCCCTAGCAGGAACACATTGGTGTCAAATGCCACCGAAAAGCTCTGCTTCAAATAAGCTGGGGGCTCTGAGGGTGTTCTTCATAAGTTTCAGACCATCACAGTTCACTGCCCTGACACTGAATGATTTCTATTTTTTCTCTTGCTAGCAGAGCCTCCACTACCTGTACAAGATTTGAGATTTATCAGGACTAGGTGGGTCTGTGAGCATCACACAACACATGGCAGTGTGGACGTAGCCAAACTAATGCGGGGTGAACCAGTGCGGGCACAACTGGGAGCTCTGCCGGAGTGCTGGACCAGCACTGATGTGTGACTTTGGGTATCACAGCGGAGTCGTGTGGCTGGTGTATGGACATTTCTAATGTCAGCAATAAATGCTGTGTAATGTCTCCCTTTGCCTCGAAATCATTACGGTTTTATGTGACAGCAGCAGCTCTAGTCCCCAGCTGAGGTTAGAAGCCCATTAAGTGCTTGAAATGATGTGAATGCATCGTGTGAGGATGCGTGCTCCTGGCCAGCTCTATATTGCCGCTTGCCTAGCTAACCCCGTTAACCCTGCCCCACTCGGATAGCTGTCCATCTATAGGTACCCACCTATACAGGCGGAGGTCTCTCCCCCGGGGTGTCTGCTCGGCGTGGGGGATACTTGGGCTGCTCTCATCTTCAGGTTCTGTGTGCATCCTCTGATTTTAAAGAGCATTTAAAAGTGAGAGGAAAAGTGCTGCTACTACTAGCTGACTTTATAGATTAAACCTAGGAATCACAAGTTAAATTCATTATTAGTTCAAATGGGAAATAATTCCACTGAAGACAGTGGAAATTAACAAGTCAGGGAAGCAGTAAGTTATCTAACATCTCCTCTCTAAGGAAATAAAGAAATAAACCTTGTTTCTCCTGTGACATCCATTGTTTTTTTCCCCGTTGTAATTCTAGCAATTTCTGCAGGGTTATTTCTGGGACTGAAAAACTGGAAATGCACAAATGCTCCATTCATGCTGAAGTGGCTTGTACAAACTGAGACTAGAGTCAAGTGAACACACCGATGGGAAAAAAAGAATTGTGTCAGATAAACAGTCCTGAAGAGGAAATGTCAATGAGGAGGTTTGTGAAAGTAGGAGCAGAAGACTCAGCCACCCACTGGAGTGTAGGAGACACTTTAGTTTCTGAGCGCTGAGTCAGCCAGAGGCGGTGACTGCCAATGGCTAGAGAAGTCAGTTACTGCTTAGTGAAGGTTAAACACCCATCAGGTTTTTTGCTGGTCACATCAAGGCAAAAAGTCAAGAGCAGAAACCCTTCCTGGGTCTGTTCATCAGCTCAAGTGGAGGTGGGATTGTCCGGAGAGAGTGGCAACCAGCCTGCGCTTCAGAGTGTGAACAGGTATCTCCAAATCTCAGAGACTACTACAGGTATTTCACTGTGCACAGTCAGGGTTAATTGATCCAGACCTGACTGAGATCCCTAATTCACACTTAGGGATAATGTATATCTCAATGAGATTCCCAATTCTGGTTCTTAGCATATACCGTATTTTTAAAAAAATACCGTATTTTTAAATTTTTGGTGGTCCTCAGGGAGCCGAGTCTCTGCAGCTGCAGTAACAGCTTGGGAATTGAATCCCAGAGCCTCAGTGAACTTACTTCAAAAATAACTTCAAAGCAGGGCTTCAGACCTGTACCAACCTGATTCCCAGCCCCGTCCTTCACATCACAGCACATCAGAGAAAATCTAAATAATGCCATTAAACTCCTGAAATGTTGCCATCGTCCTCTGCAGGGTGGGGACATCCCATGCTCTGGTGGCCATGGGCTCTTGTTAACTGTGATCTCTCCCATCTTCTCTGTCCGATCATCTCCATCTCTCTGATCTTCTCCATCCAAAGAGGCTTCGGATGCTGGCGGAGCAGCAGGGATCATTGCAACTGCACAGAGCCATACACAAAGGTGGAAAGATCGTCTCAGCCCTCATTAATTGTAATTTTCAGGATTAATGCAAAAGATTTGGCAGCTTGACAGAAGAGAGTTTTAACACAGATAATTCATTGCAGCTCGCGGGAGCCGAGGGAAGGGTCAGCGGCTCCCCCCGGGCACCCGGTGACAGGTAAAGAGAAGGACAGAAATAACTAGACAGGGAACAGGAATATAAAGCACCTGATAAGTCAAAAGATGTATTTTACACAAGGCAGTGTAAATATTCATGTGATTTATTAGGGTGGCGGACTTTTCATTGATGCCTGTATTGAATCAAGAGTTATTTAGAAGCTGGAGGGATCAATACTGCAGCCGGGAGCCAAAGCCTCTGAAAGCAACTGAAGTAGAAGTGTATTTGCAGTGCCTCACTGCTGTGCGAAGTCCCTTAACTGCCCCCTGAACCTTAGGGTGAACTTCACCCTGATATATAAGCACAGATACAGGCTAGGCGGAGAGTGGATGGAGAGCAGCTCTGAGGAGGAGGACTTGGGGGTGCTGGGTGATGGGAAGCTCAACATGAGCCGGCAGTGTGCGCTGGCAGCCCAGAAACCACCCGTGTCCTGGGGCATCCCCAGCAGCGTGAGCAGCAGGGCGAGGGAGGGGATTGTCCCCCTCTGCTCCGCTCTGGTGAGACCCCCCTGCAGTGCTGCACCCAGCTCTGGGGTCCTCAGCACAGCACAGACACGGAGCTGCTGGAGCGGGGCCAGAGGAGCCCCGGAGATGGGCAGAGGCTGGAGCAGCTCCCGTGCGAGGACAGGCTGAGAGAGTTGGGGGTGTGCAGCCTGGAGAAGAGAAGGCTCCGGGGAGACCTTAGAGCAGCTTCCAGTGCTGAAAGGGGGCTCCAGGAGAGATGGGGGGCTCTGGATCAGGGGGTGGAGGGCTGGGGTGAGGGGGAATGGTTTTAAGCTGAAAGAGGGGAGATTTAGATGAGATATTAGGAGGAAGTTTTTCCCTGTGTGGGGGGTTAGGCAGTGGCCCAGGTTGCCCAGAGAAGCTGTGGATGCCCCATCCCTGGAGGGGTTCAAGGCCAGGCTGGATGAGGCTTTGGGCAACCTGGGCTAGTGGGAGGTGTCCCTGCCCATGGCAGGGAGTGGAACTGGATGGGCTTTAAGGTCCCTTCCAACCCAAACTATCCTGTGATCCTATGATTCTGTTATATTTATATATTAGCGCTGGAGCAATGGACATGCTTCTGGAGGCTGGCCCATGCCTGTGCAGTCAGCCTGACTCCTAACAAGCTGTTGAGCAGTTTAATTTCTGTCGTAGAGGGTAAAGTCCTGTCCGGCGCAGAGCACCAAGCCAAGCCCCGTATATCTCCTGCCGGAGATCCAGCCTTGTGCTGGAGCAGGATTTAAGGCTCAGATCTGCACCTTCACTTCCATCCTGATAGCCACTGTCTAACCACAGTTGGTTTTGCTGCTGTTTGTAAGTATTGGTTTTTACTCCCTATTGCTTCTTATTACATTTATTCCTTCAGAAGAAAAATAACTCAAATGTCCTTAATCTTTTTAGCATGGAATTTTAGATTTTAATGGGCTTGTTTTAATTTGCACATATTCTTGGTAATAATGAAATCTGTTTAACGAGAGTTAAACCAAAAAGCCTGTAATGGTAATTCAAAACATAAAACTCTAGTGCGTTTCTGTGAGAATTCCCTGTTAATATTCTTAAGGCTTTTTAATGGATATTTTAAGTAGACATTGGTATTAGCAGAAACATCACACAAATTAAAATTAGGCTCTTGGTGACTATTTTTAAATGAATATTCACAGACTCTTCAGCATGAAATTAAATCTAGTTACGTTTGACACTGCTGGTATAATTTAAGGAAGTATACTTTACTGAAAATGATAGTGTTGCCTGTGAACTTATTACTGACAGTTAATTTAATTTATTACAACCCGTTGAATGTAACAATCAGATTTTATAGAACATAGCCTAGGAGCCTGGGTCAGGCTTTAAACCTACGGAGTTGGATCCTGTGCCAGTAGTGAAATGATGGGGATTCCAGCTCTGGCCAGGACTCTTGTTTCAGTGTGGGTAGATTATAAACCTGCCATGCTTGCTCCACTCGTTGTGATGCCAATGAGATGTATAAAATATCAGTGAGTGGACAATTGTGTCTTTTCTTCACAGATCAGTCATTCCTCATTCTTTTATTTCCCTATTCTTTTGTCCTTCTTCTGAGTATACAGAACCAATCTCAGCTTTATAAAATCCAGATTACCATTCCTAAGTAGCATGGCAACAAAACATGTGCTTAAAATTAAAAATGTGCAAATCCACTGAAAGTCCATGGGATTGAAGCATATGGTAAAAATTAAGCAAAAAGCTAAATTCTGAAGGGATAGCTTTAGGAACACATTTTCCAGCTGAACCGATGAAGTGATGAGGAAACATCCCTATCAACCATAAGAAGATGCTTCCATGTCCCTCTGCCTGTTGCTAGCATTGTGGGATAGTCAGGTTTAAAATCTGCCCTGGTTTTTTTCTGTTTTATTTTGACAGTAACACCTTGTGCCTGCCTCCAGGTTCCAGGAACGAGACAGCACTTTCTGTGATATATCTTGGAGCCATTAAAACACAAAAGCAGAGTGTCATCTCCCTGCTGATGTACACCACGAGGACCTGTCATTCCCCTGATATAGTACAGCGTGAGAATGGGCTCCCTTCAAAATACATCACTGGGGCAACGGCGTTTTGAGTTATATGGTGCCAGGATGGCAAGTGTTTGAACTGTTCTCAAATGTAGACAAGACAGGGTCAAAGCACGTCTTTAGTTTTCATGTGGGCAGCTGGACTGTCTGAAGTGATAACAGTTGGTTTAAAGTCCTTGTCATTTAGTGGGCAGTAATGAAGTGATGCTGGATTAAAGCACTTCAGTGGGTTGGGTTCCTAATTCCCATTTGCGAAAGTGACCATCAGATATGGTCGAGGACAGGCTGAGAGAGTTGGGGGTGTGCAGCCTGGAGAAGAGAAGGCTCCGGGGAGACCTTAGAGCAGCTTCCAGTGCTGAAAGGGGGCTCCAGGAGAGATGGGGGGGCTCAGGATCAGGGGGTGGAGGGGTAGGACGAGGGTAATGGCTTTAAGCTGAAAGAGAGGAAGTCTAGGTTAGATATTAGGAGGAAGTTTTTCCCCGTGCAGGGGGTGAGGCAGTGGCCCAGATTGCCCAGAGAAGCTGTGGATGCCCCATCCCTGGAGGGGTTCAAGGCCAGGCTGGATGAGGTTTTGGGCAACCTGGGCTAGTGGGAGGTGTCCCTGCCCATGGCAGGGGGTGGCACTGGATGGGCTTTAAGGTCCCGTACAACCCAAACCATTCTGTGATTCTATGATATAAAGTGGCTGAGGACAGCACGGGTTGCCCACCCCCGCCCATAGCCCGCAGCTGTCCCTGGAGCTCCCAGCGGAGCAGGACATCCGTGCACACCCCAAGATGCTGTAGCACGAGTCTGCTGGAGGATTAAACCCCCAATGAAGGTAGGTGAGTCCTTGTGCAAATCCCATTGCCCACCCTGTTAAACTTGGGAGCCTGCCGCTCGCACCTCTCCCCTGCCTGTGTGTGAGGAATGTGCTGCCTGGGGTACGCGTTCCCATGTTATTAAAAACCAAATGGTGAATTCAAAAACACTGCATCCCCGGCTCACTGCACTGCTCTGAGCGGTTGCACTGGTGCCAATAACAGTGCCTGCAACAGCAACAGTGTTCTGGGCTTAAATATTTGCTAGATCACTGTCTGAATCAGGACTCTTTGCCAAAACTCTCTGGGGTCCGTGAAGAACTCATGGAATAAACATGCTAATGCGGGGCCAGCTCCAGCTAGCAAGAGTGGTGTGGTTTTGTGGAAGCTAAATTGAGGATCTGCGCTTCTTGGTGTCAGCATTAGATATGTGAGGAAAATGAACAACGCCAGCAACTGTATGTGCAGTTTAGTGATGAATTGGTGCAGTTTTTCATTTATTGTTTTGATTTTGCTGTTTGCTGCTGCTTGAAAATTATGCAAATTTTTCTTGTACAGGAAAAGAATACTGATAATTAAGAAATGTGCAGCTTGGGTTTAAGATAAGATTATAGATCCATGCTAGTGTTCTCATACCAGCAGCACATTAATAGCTGTGTCAACCACTGTCTGACACCTAGGACCGGGTCCTCAGCCCTGCAGAACTGTACGCATTTCTTGATGAACATTTTAGATGGGGATGGGTTGCTCGTACAGGAAGATCAAGCTGTCAGAAAATGAGGGCAGGGCTACAACACACACAGCCCTGGCCAGCTTTCAGGTCGAGTTCTGGGTGGTGAGGCAGTGGCCCAGGTTGCCCAGAGCAGCTGTGGATGCCCCATCCCTGGAGGGGTTCAAGGCCAGGCTGGATGAGGCTTTGGGCAACCTGGGCTAGTGGGAGGTGTCCCTGCCCATGGCAGGGGGTGGCACTGGATGGTCTCTAAGGTCCCTTCCAACCCCAACCATCCTGTGATTCTGCAGGTGTAGCTAAACACCCTTGTCTTTTTAGGGGAAGAGAAGGAGGAGGCTGAGTGTCCCTGGTGGTGCGCCGGCTCAGAGCAGAGGTGTCGTTTTGTTGTCTTCAGGAGGCAAACAAACCTTTTTTTGCAGGTAAGCTCCTTAAAATCCAAAATATTGTGATCTTTTGGCCATTTCTAGCTACAACTCAGAATTAGACCTACTGAGGAAAATCTCAATCTTTTCTGAAAGGTTTGGGCTGGACACTAAAGATGTCCCTGTCTGGGGGGCGAGAGGCAGAGAGCTCAATGGTATTTCAGGGCTTCTGCAACTCCTGTGCAAGTGATGCACAAACCTGGTAAGAGGGGCAGGTCTCACCCCAGATGAACGATGTCACTAAGAGAAAAATGCGTCTCTGTTATGTTCCTTGGGCAGCTATAAGGGCTTGATATGGACCAACAGGTTTGAGGACCTCAATCTGCTTGTCTTTAATGGCAGTATTTGAACAACCCTTGTCCCAGGCGTAGCTTTTTGACCTCAGAAGGTACCTGGCTTAAAATCCTCAAAGATGGACATGAGCAGAGGTGTAAGGAGCTGGACTCTCAAGGCATGACAGACTGTCCTTGAAGGAGATCCTGCTCCCTCTGGACCCTACTGAAGGCCAGTTCAGTACGTGGAGTGGACCAAGACCGTCCAGAGGGCTTCTCAGGTTGGGTTCTTGTGACAGGATCCCCCATGGGTGCAGTGTCCCAGTTCCTCAGCCCTTCCCACACTGGGTATTATCCCAGGACACCAGGTTGGACTTGTGGTCCACAGGGAGCCGTGGCCAGTACAGACCTCAGCTTAAACACTAGTTGTCTGAGTCTAGAAGCAGGAAGCAGCTGTTTTGATTTCCAGATGCTGCTATTCCTACTCAAGGGGGAAAAAAAAAAAGAAAAGAATCAGAAGTTGCCTATTATGTGGAAGAAAAGAAAGGAAATTTACTGATCGGGCTTCAGGACCAGCATTCTGCGAGCTGACAGTCGGGGTTGGGTGGTCAGTGAAAGACCAGCTCCATACACTCTGCTGCCAAAGGAGCCTGGCCATGCTGGTCTGCGGGTCTCCTGAAAATCCAGCTGTTAATGACAGCTGAAAATCCAGCCCTAGTTCTGGAAGTGGAGTAGGTCAAAGCTTAGCCCAAGAAATAAGTAGCACAAGGGTAACAAGGGTAGGTTATTTTCAACTACAGCAGACTGTCTTATATGCATAGTCTCCATACAATTTCTTCTGCAAGAATCTCAACCAGGGAGTCACATTAGCAGAATGAATATTAACCTGGGAACCTCCACGAAAAACTTTACCTTGACTTTCTGCTATATATATTTTTCACTTGATACAGTACTGTCACTGAGAAATTTAATTCTCTTCTGGGCACAGTTGTCAACCTGGTTTCCAGAAGGGACGCATGCCCCAGGATTTATTTGATTCCATTTAAGTAACTATGACCAGTTTTCATAAATTGAGAAGCTGAAATTGCCCGTTCCCTAAGGCTCTCTAACAAATGAGATCAGAAGTCCAATGAATACGTCTTGCAAAGCAACTGGTAACGCCACAATCAGTTCAAATAGTATCTTTGCAGGTATGAAAGACCGCAAACTGAAGTCTACTTCACATCAGTATCCAACATGTTACTGGAAAGATTAAAAGGGAAAATTTCAAGGGACAGGGGATGAACAATTAATGAGCCCTGGAGTGACTCTGAAGCAGGTAGCAAAGAAAAACAACTATAAAAGGAGAAAGCATCAGAAGTGAGCAGTTTGGTGCCAAGTTTCAGAAGGAGATTAGTGGAGAGTTTCGCTAGATCCATTAGTGTTTGCAAAGTACTTGTGGAGTGGATCAATGAGCATCACAGGAACTCCCAGGAGGAAGTGAATTAAAAGCTTTTTTCTTTTTTATAGTGGGAAGCAAATAAAGCAGCGCTCACACACCGGCTGATGAGAGTAAAACAAGGCGCTGGAGTGCTGTCTGTCCCTAGCGGAGTTAGGGTACGGTCAGTTGGGGAAATACGTGGCCATGTTAAAACTTTGTGATGATGGCCAGAAGAGGCCAAATCACCGGGGTTTTAAGTGACCTCTGGTCAATCTATGTTGAGTTTTGGGTTTTTGGTCTTAGATTCTGGGTGTTTGATAGGGGATGGCTGTTTGTATGTGGGCAATAAACCCGGTGACTTGGTTTTAGTGGAAGCAATACAAAGGTACTAAAATCCTGAGAGCCACCTTAAAAACACAGCTCCAGACCTTCAGATGCTTACGCCAGCACAGCACCGCTGAAGCTTCCCGAGTGCTATTGATTTACACCAGTTGAACATCTGGCCCATATGCTTTGTATTATTAAATACTTCTGTGATTATTATGTGAACAATTAAGACTCATGGAAATGAAAAAGCAGGCTCTGAATTGTGCCTTCGCTGCAATTCGGGAGGAGGAATGGCTCGGGGAGTACGCTGCCTTTTACCGGAGCTGTGCAGTTTATCTGTGTGTTTTTCTAGAAACCAGAAAGCTATCGGGACCTCAGGAGATGTTCCAGGCCATCTTCTTCTTCCAAGAAAGATTCAGCTTCAGCCCTGTCACATTTGCTCAATATGTTCTTAAAACTCTGATACTTGAGACCCCCCAGTGTGTCCCAACACTCAGTACTGGTGTTGCAGTACTGGGGGAAGCATTTTCCCTGTCCGACCTCCTCTCTCCTTGGCATGCTCTCAAGCTCTCCAACTTCTCGTCCTGGCCATAGAGAAGGGCACGGTCCCTTCCTTGGCCTCGCAGCCCCTCTTTGTACCCAAAGCTGCTTGTTCTGTTTGTCTCTTCTGTGTAACCTTCAGTCTGGTCGATCGTGTTGGAATTCAGCACTGAGAAAGTCCAGACAAGCCCAGGGAAATGGTGACACTGCAAATTCTTCATTATTTGTTTTTTCTTAAGCCTGATTCCCTTTCAGTGTTGGCTGCTGAAGTGTGGAAGTACATCCAGCCGTAAGAGAGAAAGATCCATCTTTCAGCATCAGGAGATTATAGGAATAGAGTGAGATAACATTTTGCAAACCTGAAAGGATTTGAAAATCCCTCTCCTGCTATTTCTGGGGAAAAAAAGTCAATGGCAGGGCAAGATTACCTTCATTAATAGTGTGAGAATGAGTGTTGGCTGCAAGTTTTGTTTAACCTGAGAAGCAGCATTCAGCAGCTGGGTTTCCGCATCTAAAATAATATCTGGAGAATCAAAAATTCTTTGCAATACATAAAATCATCCTCTGGTTGTGCGTAATGGAGCTTGGCAGCGTAATGTGCAGGAGAGAGGGATAACCTTTTAACACCTCTGCAATCCCCAGAGACTGGCATGTTGCTGATTAACAGATGCCTGGTGAAGTTCCTGAAGTTAGAGCTTTGCATGTATTGCACAAGTCACGGGTTTTATTGAGGGCTTGGGAGAGACGTATTTTTTGGCTTTTATCCCGCTTCTCAGATGTGGCACAACGTGAGCAACTGCTCTGAAGTGAAGGCAACTGTTCTTTGGAGAGAGCGAGCTAAAGCAGCGTGATGGGAATGGATCTGCAGGGCTGACCTGTGGGATTCTGCCTCTGATGGGGCCGTGGGCACCTTCTTTGGGCAGACAGAAAGGCAGGAGCTGTTCTGGGGGCTCATCTCAGCAGCATGAAGTGTAAGCAGGCATCCACGTCCCCAAACACCTCTCTCTCTTTAGGTATTCGGCGTGTCTGGAGGTTGTCACTTGGGGTTTTGGTTTTACTGATTCCGTCTAGGCTTCAGTTTTGGCATTGACCTGTGGAGGAGCTGCTCCAAAACCTGTCCTCCCATGCAGCTGTGTGGAGGGCGAGGTGAGAAGGGCGTCGCCTCTGAAGGAAGGCTCTCAGAGGCTTCTCTGTACGGTTGAAAACCAGTCTAGCCAGGCAGCTCCAGGGTAGGACCATGGTCCTAAGCTGCCTGCAGCCAAGGGTGCGTTGCCCACCCAACAGATGCCATTCCTCATTCACTGACCAGGAACTTGGTGTGCAAACCACAGTTGCTTTGTCCTTAGAGATTTCAAGTAGTATGAGCTGAAGTGAAAAAATGTACATTTGCATGCTAAAGGCAAGGCTGCAGGTAACTCCATTAACCAAAGTGATGTTCAGTGGCAAAACAAAACAAAACACAGGGTGCCCAGAGAAGCTGTGGATGCCCCATCCCTGGAGGGGTTCAAGGCCAGGCTGGATGAGGCTTTGGGCAACCTGGGCTAGTGGGAGGTGTCCCTGCCCATGGCAGGGGGTGGCACTGAATGGGCTTTAAGGTCCCTTCCAACCCAGACCATCCTGTGATTCTGTGAACATTAGGAAAAGGACCCAGAAACTACCCGAGACACCGCTCACAAAGATTGAGACCTTCACTTGATGCCGTGCAAGTTTTTTTCCCACTGACTTTTGTGCCTTTGGATTAGGCAGGGCTTCCTGGAGGACTTCCATTTATATGTCTTGAAGTCAGGCAGCTGTTATCTGTTGTCCTCCTGAAAACATCCAACACTTGGTCGATCACCGCATCTCTGCCACGAAGAGCCGGGGCTGTGTGGAGGAAGAAGGGCTAATTAACAAAAATCTCCAAGAATTTGCTATTTTCAGGGCGCTTCTCCACCTGCCAAGCTGTGCTAACGTTAGGAGAGCACGGCGAGAGGAGTTTTAAAACAAATGCTGGAAAAAACCCAAACCCTGAACAAAACACCACCAGCTCCTGAAAGACTTGTACAACAGACTGAGAGCCCTGTAGCTGTCAGTTCGTCATGCCCTTTGGGCATCTGCTTATTATTTTTGAATACTTTACCTCTCCTGTGGTTCTCTGGCCAAGTGTTGCCTGCACAAGTGAAAAATAAGGCTCTTACCACGGCTGCCTTTAATTTTTGGTGTAAATAGGATAACTATGACTTCTGTTATTGTTATAATGATAATAATCTGCATTTGATGGAAATTTTGTAGGAAGGTAGGGGGTACCTCTGAGAAGAAACTTCTGCCATTGCTCTCACTGTGTAACGCAGAAAGGTGAACAGACGCAGGTCGGTACCTTTTCCAAAGCCCCGTGATGAAGCAACAAAGAGGTGAAAGTATGAAAAAAAAACAAAGCAGAGGCAGCGCAAGGGCCTCCCCTTCCCCTATCCCTTTCCCCTTCGCCTCCCATCATTCATGCTCAGATTGGTGACATTTCATGTGCGAAGGGCAAAGAAATACACGGAAATTATTTGGAGATGGGTGTTCAGGGAGGTGTGGAGAAGGAAGGATTTGGGGAGTGACGGTTTTGTGAAGAGAATCACTGGCTGGGATTGCCTGGCGGAATTATACTTCATTATTGACGCTTCATGGCCTTGATTTTCATATTTATTTGTGACTCTTCTTTTTTAAACCACGGGCTCTTTTGACATGAGAGTCATGCTGTGTAAAGCGCTATTGATTAGAGTTTCTAATTTCATGCCATTACAGCATGACCATTGGGGAATGAAATGTATTTTATTTTTTCCACCGCAGCTATGCCAGCAGCGCTTGGGACGCAGCCATCACGCGGGCTGTCAGCAGCAGGAATTTTCAGCTAAAGATCTTGGCTGATGGAGCCAAAAAGGCGAATTTGCCCAAGGTCTAAGCCTCAGCTCGGTATGCTGTTCCTGGAATTAGAATAAATCAGTGGCAAAGTGTATTTTGAGGCCAGAGGTTTCCAGAAGGAAGGATGACTTGGGGACTTTCCATTTTTCACCCAGACCTGCAAAAGGCTGGGTTTGTTCCCCTTCCAGAGGAATGGTTGCCATTTGCAGTAGAACCTGCTGGCTTTCCAGCATCTCTGCTTTGGTGCTGAAAAAGAGTGAAGGAACCTGAAATCACTAAAGGCGCAGGAAAATCCAGACGATGCCTGTTGTGATCATATAACATACGTAATCCCAGTCGTGTATAAGCTGCAAGAACAAACCAATTTTAAACCTGCGAAGGACCCATCCCACCCTTATTATAAATGTTTTTTTTCCTCTCACATAATGGATTTGGGCTCCTCGGGAGTTTCCCAAGGAAGCGGCTCGTGGTGAGACCCGGGGGGTTGGTGCATTACTAGCATCTCACCTTGCTGCCTGGGGGCATCTTCCCCTTCCTTCTTCCTCCAGGTATCCCCCAAATCCCTTGGGTTTTTGATCTGTCACTAAACAATCTGAAAGAGGATTCCTTTAGCCTCTTGCAAAAAAATCACCACCTCTTTTTTTTTTTTTTTT
>WKFP01014350.1:331495-370118 GCA_011057875.1 Pterocles orientalis | reverse complement strand
ATGCGAGGAAGAAATGTTTTCCTGTGCGGGGGGTGAGGCAGTGGCCCAGGGTGCCCAGAGAAGCTGTGGATGCCCCATCCCTGGAGGGGTTCAAGGCCAGGCTGGATGAGGCTTTGGGCAACCTGGGCTAGTGGGAGGCGTCCCTGCCCATGGCAGGGGGTGGCACTGGATGGGCTTTAAGGTCCCTTCCAACCCAAACCATTCTGGGATTCTGTGGTTCTATATTTAGGTGATTTCAGGAGGTTTTACCACCAGCAGTGGGATTTTGGCAGAGCGTGGGGGGGGACGACTCAGAAATGTTTCTCCCCCATGGCGGGATGGGAGGCTCAGAAAATTGCCCCATCCATTGCCCACCCAAACCCACGTCCCCACCTTCTGTGATAGCCCCCCACCGCCGTCCCCCTGCCACTCCACTGCCATTTGCGCTGAAATTTCTCTTCCTCTCACTGAGCCCTGCAACTTTTTTGCCACCATTCGAGTGGAACTTTCCTGCCGCTCTCCCGGGGTGCCAGGGCTGTTCTGTTTTCCAATTTGTCCCCAGCACCCGATGAGCTCCATAGAACCCCCTCCAGCTGTGGCCTGGCAGTGGGGGGTTCGGAGGGTTGGCTTTGAGCTTGGCCGCTTGTCCCCCGCTGGCTGTGGTGTGGGCTGGTGGCGGCAGAGCAATTATCTTCGAACGAACCAGCACGCCAACACCTCGGGCAGCCCGCGCCGGTGCTGCCTATTGATCCAGCTTTCACCAGCCTTAAATGGATGGTGTGTTAAAAAAAAAAAAATAGGGAATATGGAGCAGCTTGTCTGTCCCTGCTCTGTGGGACACTTAATGCAGTTTGAAGAGGGATCGGCTGACTCGGCGTCTCTGGGATTTTTTGTTTTTATAAAATGAAAATTCATTACAAATGTCTGGCTGGGAACTAGGTCTCACAGCCTGTGTTTTTTTGTCGGGACTGGCTTTGCAGTGAGGAGTGGATCAGGGCGGGGAGGCTGGAGGGGCTGTGGGACAGGATGTGGGGGAACGGTTTGGAGCTGGAAGAGGGGAGATGGAGATGAGATGTGAGGAAGAAATGTTTTCCTGTGTGGGGGGTGAGGCAGTGGCCCAGGTTGCCCAGAGAAGCTGTGGATGCCCCATCCCTGGAGGGGTTCAAGGCCAGGCTGGATGAGGCTTTGGGCAACCTGGGCTAGTGGGAGGTGTCCCTGCCCATGGCAGGGGGTGGCACTGGGTGGGCTTTAAGCTCCCTTCCCACCCAAACCCTTCTGGGATCCTCTGATTCTATGCTGGTGGCTCTGCAGAGCCCTGGGAATTCACTGGCATCCCGGGGAGCATGTGGATGGGGTTCTGTTGGGGTGGGATTCAGAAAGTTGTTGCTCCAAGGAAGAATTAGAAAATTGCAGGAGATTTTTGTCTACATAGACACGTACAGTCATCCACCTGTGCACCAGTCCCTGCCTCCCTCCATCCCCTTTTCTGCCTTTTCTCCTGCAATCACCCGGGCACAGGGAGGAGGGTGAGCTGGCCCCCAGCACTGCCGGCTGGTGCAAATAGGATCGGAGGTGACTGAGAACCATCACTTCATATGCAAACAGAATTTTCTGGGGTGAAAATTGCCAAGGGGAGGGAGAGGAGAGCTGGCATCACATCACCACTCTCCTCTTTGATTGCTTTCCCCCAGCCTAGAGCAAAGGTGTTTTCAGGCTAATGTGCCACATTTGGACTTGATATCAGCCTGCCCATCTCAGCACCGATAGACCGGCCGTCAGCCTAATTGGGTCTGTGGAGCCCGGTGCTGGTGTCAGTCCCCCCGCCACCGGCCAGGAACACGGCACGGCGGTGTGAAGCCTCTGCAGTGTCAGCTCAATGAGTTTTGTTTTTTTTTTACCTTGTAGGACATGCAGGATTGCAAATCTTTTTTGCACCTGAATACACCAGCTATCCAACTCATTTTGTGGGATTTGTGGTGTCTGGTGTGACGCACGCTGTGCTCTGGGATCCCCACCCCATCCCCTGGGCAGGACTGAGTACCACTGGAGCTGGGCTGGTGGGCTATGGGGAGGCGGGCAGGAGTGGCAGGGTCCCGCCGGAGGAGAGCAGGGTCTTACCGCCGTACTTCCCATCAGGTGTCTGCAGGAACACCCAGATACACTGCGCTCCAGGCAGCTGCTTCGCTAATTCACAGGGACCTGGGGCTGCTCAGCCTGGGGAGGTGGAGGAACAGCAGGGGTTGGGCAGGAGCATCCTCTGAAACTGGGACTTAAGCACTGAAATGTAGAAACTTTTCCAGGGGAGTAAGAATTTCACACTTATGTGGTTTTGGGGGTTTTATTTGTTGGTGTTTTCTTATGTGGGTGTTTTTTTTTTTTTTTAAAGAGAACATCTTTCACCACATCAAACATTTCTGCTGAATAGACACTAGAGACCAAACCCTCTCTGGTTGTTTCTCCATCCTCTCTTTTGGAGCTGCCCATCAGTCCTGTGCTCTATGGCTCTCATGGTGATCTTCCACCCAAATCACACGGACGCTGCCCAATGCCCAGATATTCCCCCTCCGCCAAAGCAAATGGGGAAATGCTCCCTTCTGGGGGAAGGACGTGTGTAAGACCCATGCCCTCAGCTCCCTGCAGCCCTGTTTGTGGAGTATGGACCATCCCCAGCCTCTTGGGGAACAGAGACGGGTGAAGGGTTGGGAGATGGAGAGATGAAATGCCGCATCCAAGGTCATGAAGCCGATCAACGAAACACCCAAGAGCTACACACCGACCACGTGCATTCCAGTGGGTCTTCACACCGGGTCGCACGGTTGTGCAATGCCAAGGTACGTGCTTACTATCAAATCATATTCCTCTTTTTTCCTTTCTCTTTCCCAAGAGCTTTCAGAGACCATTAAGGGAAACAAGAGGTGTTTGCAAGGTTAAGAGACTCAGTGTCTAAACTTACCATAAAGGTTTGCAGTAATTTACAGCTGTAGGCAGCAAACGCTCTTCATGGGGGGAAGGGAAATGCAATTTAAAAGAACAGAAATAAATAAGAAGCCACAGCAGCTAACACTCTCTGATTTAATCCCCAGCCCACGAGAAAGATTTATTCCGTTATCTGACAGTTTGATCACTCCAGGAATCCCATAGGTCAATGCATATCTGCTGTTATTATCTCTGGGCTGTTTCCACCGAGATGCACAGAGGAGATTCGTTAAAGAAATGAACCAAAGAGGGGTGTTGATAAGAGTGTAATAGATGGGGCCCCCAGAGACCCTTGGCATGGAGATAACCCCAGCGATGCTTCGACACGGTGGCCTGGGTGGGTTGCTCAGGAGGGAAACCTGGTGGGGTATGAGGAGAGCTTGAACCTAAACGTCTCCTTGGAAACAGAGAGGATGGAGAGCTGGGGTGTCTGTGCAGATGGAGCGGCCCCTGCCCAGCACCCCCATGGCACAGCCATGGGCTGGTCTCCATGCAAGGGGTGCAGATGGATAGGGCAGAGCTGGGGGGGGCCACCATGGGGCTGGGGAACGTGGGTCTGGCTGGGGGTAGACGCTGGGAGCCAACATCGCTCGGTGCCTGTGGACTGCGGCGGGGGCTTATTTCCACCTTCACCCCCTGGTCCTCCACTGGCAGGGTCGTCATGTGCCGTTCCACCGGCATTATAAGGAATTTGGAAGGTAAAATTCTGGCCATTGAGGACCTCCTGGGATCAGAAGGGCCAAATCCCTTCCTGCAAAGGGAACCTGCTCTCTGCAATGGGGCTGAGCCCCCACACAGAGGGTGTCGGTGGCTCCCATTGCCCTCGCTGGGGGGGGAGCAGGCAGGGTGGACGTCAAGCTTTGCACACTCACGTGCAAAGAGGCACCCAGGCAAGGGAAACTGAGTCATGGATAGTGGACAAGCCCAGAACTCAGCATAGAGGAACCATGTGAGACTGGCATTAGGGGCTCAAAGAGACCAGAAATCCTCTTGTGAGCCCACGAGAGCAGGGCAGAGCTGCCCAGCCCAGGACAGGGAGAGGGAACTCCTCAGGAGGCTGAAGGATGGATCATTAAGTCGTTAACCTTCATTAGTGAGGGCAGGTGTTTCCCAGGTGGGAGCAATGAAGGAGGGCAGGAGCTCAGGGTTGGAGAATGCTCATATACAGACCCCTGGGAAGCAGGAAGCTCTTGGCTTGGGGGATCCTGGTGGCTGTTGCCTCAAAGTGCTTGAGGCTGGTGAGATGCCTGCAGGGTGGTGGGTCCATGTCTGCTTTTAGACGGGAGGAAAGTAGCTCCTGAAGTGGAGATGGACCAAGGACATATGTCCTGGGGCCACCACAGCTCCGTGTATGATGTGTCCTTGTCTTGTTTCAGTGTCCTAGCTGCAGAGCTGGCTCTTCATGTTATCTTGGAGGCTGCGGTGTTTGGAGCCTTTGTGGGAGGAACTGGAAGAGCCCTGTGCTGTGGGACACCAGTGGCGCAGGTACGGCTCCTCTGAGCTGTGCAGATGTGGACAGACAGGTTTGCTGCTGCGGGTGCTTCTTGCTTTAGATGCCAGAAAAGGGTGAGTGGGAAACATCTCTTTAAAACCCTGAAGGAATGAGACACAGGTTGAAAGCCAGTTGGTGGGGCACCTGCAAGAGGTTTCCCTCCCTGTGGTTCTCCCTTTCATCCTCCTTGGCCATGGGTGCAACCCCAGTGTCCCCTCCTGAGCATCGCATCCTCTCCATGTGTCTGGGAGAAGCCCTCAAAGGCACCCTCCAGGGTACTCATTTCCCCACTTGACTTTTTTTTTTCTGCAAATTATCCCTATTTCAGTGTTTCCCCTCTTCTTCCCATGCTGTCTAATAATTTCCCATCGCAGAGTGTGCCTTTTTCTGCTGGAGCTGCCTGGGAATGGCACCAAAAAGCCACGGGAAACTCTCCTACGCAATCAGGCACGTAGCCACCGAGACATATGCGGAGGGAAATGCAGCCCATACCAACAAACAGCCGGGATGCAGATACATAAACAGACGCAAATAAACAGCCTCACACCCTCCAGTGAGCCTGAAACACATCCACGCGGGCAGATGCGTTAGCGAGCCTACGTGGAGACGCTCGGATACACAAAAATGCGCGTGGACATATAGCTTTTCCCCTTCTGTGCTGCTACAGCAAGAGCAAACGCAAAGATGGGGCACAAATACCTGAAACACCCGTGTGCATGCTGCCTTAGAGATTATTTGGCAAAGTCTTCCCTTGGTTTGCGTTTCTCTGGCTGAAATTAAATCTATTGCCAAGATCCAGAAGCTGAAGTTGTTTTCAAGCCCCTTTGCCCAATTTCATGGCTTTCATGGGCTTTATTATTTAGGGAAAAACTGGCTAACGACTGCACGAGGGCGGGCAGGGAACTGCTGGCCAAGGAAAGGGTGCGAGATGGGTAGATGGAAGCCTAATTAGCAGCATTGCCTTAATTAACCAGAGGAAGGAGCTGGGGGCTGTATTTTTCTGTGGGCAAATGTTGGGTTTTTTTTCTCCTGCTCCAAATTTTTTTCCAGCATTAACTAAATAACTATCGACAGCTCGGCTGGCCTCTGCACGCCGTGCCAGGAGGGGAAGGTGCTTGGAGCAGCTCCAGGAGGGATGATTTTGCACGGAACAGCCTGCCAGGGTCCTCTTCTCCCTGGAATGCTGTCCTGGAGCGGGAGCAGAGCGGGTCTGGACACTGCTGGGCTCTGCTTAAGCTGGGAGTGATGTGGCAGGAAATTTGAGACCCCAAAATGTATTTTCACGGGGAAAAAAGACCAAAAAAAGAAAAAGAAAAAGCTGAATATCCCTGGGAAGGAAGAGGCAAAGCTAGGAAAAGGGAAGGCTGCTTAGTTGTTTTTTTTTTTTTTTTTCATTCTGTAATTTTAAACGTTTCCGTTTGAGGAGCTTGCAGAACTCCATGTTGACTTTGGCTCTTCAGGCAAGAGTGAGGTTTGTGTTAGACCACAAAGTATTTCTCAATCAAAATAAAAAGTAGCATCAAAAGAGGAAAAACACAACAGTGGGTGAGTGGTGAAACCAGGTATTTTCTAGCGCTTTTCCCCTGCCTACCCCTACTCCGTGGGGCATCTTGCTGCCTCCAAACTGCACTGAACACATTCATGAGCGTAGTGAAAGGAAAATAAAAGGCTTAATTGTTCAAAATGCTGAATAAATATTGACACAGAGTGCTCTCACCATCCCATGGCCTGGTGCAGTGCTGGGCTCCTCGGTGTGACCCGGCTCCCCGCTCCCAGGCTGGACACGCCGAGGGGATGCTCTTCCCCCCGGCACAAAGTTTGGGGTCCCCCATCCCTGCCCAGGTGCACCCAGGTCCCCGTGCAGGGTGGGTGTGTGACTCAGGAAGGAAAGCTGTTTGCAGAGCGTGGGGCTTTGCAGTTTGGCACGTTCCTCGGTGCTGGGTCCAGACACCTGAGGCACCTCCTGGAGAAGGGATGTTTGGGGCTGTGCAATTAGTGGCGAAGCAGCAGGCCAGGCTGCTGCAATGCTGGAAGGTGCCTGGGCACTCACCCAGAGCTGCCGAGCTTTTAATTGGAGTCCAAGGAAATTAACTTATCTTTAAAAATTGTGTTCGAGGCGTGGGCTGTTCCCGTTTG
Source organism: Pterocles orientalis (assembly GCA_011057875.1). Lineage (NCBI taxonomy): Eukaryota > Metazoa > Chordata > Aves > Pterocliformes > Pteroclidae > Pterocles > Pterocles orientalis. The sequence goes on along the minus strand of WKFP01014350.1, from coordinate 363,535 downwards.
AAAACCCTCTGATGATGCTAAGGAACAGCTTGGCAGGGATGTATTTGCCCTCCCTGCCTGCATCCCTGCCTGCATCCCCCAGGGATATGCACGGGGGCGGCTCAGCTCTGGCTCAGGCTCTGTTGGGCTGCTGCTTGCAGCTGCACCGACCAGAAAATCCCTGCAGTGTGCAGGAGCTGGGACCTCACCAGCCCAGGTCTCCAACGATGGCTGAGGAGCAAGTCAAGAGGAGAGCATAAAGGCAAGGTAAGCACGAAATATCCTCTGTGGTGAGGGACTTGCCAGCCCACTGTGTCCCAGTTAGCTGTCTGGTCATCCCATCCCCATGGAGCCGCATCCATCTGCCCTAGGGACCAGTCTCCTCCCTCTGGGGACCCTTCATCACCTGGCTCTAGCGCATCATGGTGGGATGTCCAACGTTTCCATCACTTGTTTCTCTCCCCACTCATCTCCCTGACAGTCCCTATTTAGGGTCATTCCCAGCCTTTTGCTACAGCTGGGTCCTTCACCAGCCTCTCCCGCAGACATCCCTCCTGCCGTACCCATCCCAGCCTGAGCTGCATCGCACCTGGGATGTACCTGTTTCTCCGCGTGCATTGTGCAGTCTGGGCTGGCCAGCGCAGGTTTAAACCCGGTTTCACACATCTGCAGCTTCAGGAGAAACAACCTTGCTGCCCAAGCATTGGAAAATGCTGTCCTGTGACCTTTTCCAGGGGTGGCTGTCTCTGGAGGATGACCCAGACGGAGGAAAAGGCTGATCCCTCAGGTTTCTTGTGCCCTTCCACACCACCCATGCCAAATGTGCCGACATTCCCATCCCTGACGGCAGCAGGAGCGGGGCTGGAGCGATGGCTGTGTGCGACGGCATCTCAGCCTTGGCGCGGGGGCCAGGCGGTGGAGGGGGGGTGACAGAAGGACTTTAATGAGGGCTTGAAAGAAACATCTTGTAAACTTTGGAGCAAAGAAGCTGCAGTTTGATTGGAACATGTTTGCTTGGCAGGGGCTACCTGGGCCCCTGCTGCTGCTGATTTCCTGGCACTAATTAGGCAGATTTCCATCCTGCCAGTCCCAGGCAGCTCCACTGACAAGCCCAGGCTGGGCTGGCATCCCACTGCAGGGGGTGTAAGGGGTCACCATGTCCCCCCCACCACTCTTGGCTGGAGGTGGCTCATGTCCTGGGGACAGCCCAGGCACCGGCCGAGCCCCCTGGGATGGTGACATGGCCCAAGGCCAGCGCAGGGAGCGTGTGTCCAGGCTGGATGGCTTAGAGCAAAGCACCGGCGATGCTGATGGAGGAAACCCCTGAACCCCAGTGATGGGGCAGACACCAGCACCCAGCCCTGCATGGAGCACCCAGGTTAGTACAGAGCACCCTGGGTTTTCAGCAGTTAAAAACCTTTACAGGAGCTAATCCTGTTCCTGCTGGAGCTGTTCTGTGCACTTTCCCTTCTGTCGTAACCATCCACTTCTTTTAAAGCTCCATAAACATTTCCTTTCCTCTGCTGCCTCTCCCTTTCGCTCCTCCTCCTGGACAATATTTTGCAATAACCAAAAAAAATCTTCAACACCACCCTGAAAGCACTTTCTGCTCGCTTTTTTCCTGGCACATCTTCCCTTCCACGGTGGCTGTTGGGAGACGAGAAGGAAAGCCCCGCTGACCCGCCTGTCCCACATCTGTTGCAGCTGTTTTCCCGGTGTCTCCAGCACAAACTGTGCTCAGGAGACCAGCTTGCTCTGGTCGCTGGGGTAATCAATCTCCTTTTGTTTAATGTTTGCTGGGAGACAGGTCCCTCTTAATCTATTATGGTGTCATTAAAAGGGAAAATGTTTGCTCCAGTAGGGCCTCAAATGGCCTTTTTAAACTACAGTAAAAATGTAATTACCAGCCCACTTAGGAACTTAACCCTTTCTTGAAGGTAATGTGCCCAGCTTTGTTTCCATAAAAGTGCAATAGGTCTGATTCAGAAACTGGTCCCGAATAGCCCAGATTTGGTGTTTGGAAAGGTCTTCTCGCATCCCTGGGACTGTCAGGGATGTGCAGCTGCTGTGATGGAGCAAGTGAGTGTTTCACAAGATGCTTTGGGTTCTGCGGGTGAGGATGTTGGTGTATAAGACAACAACCACCTTGTCCGAAGCTTAGAAATTTGGTGGATTCCTGAATTTGGATCCCACCCCCTTGGAGATGCTCAGACTTTCCAGGCTTTAGATGAGATGTGAGGAAGAAATGTTTTCCTGTGCGGGGGGTGAGGCAGTGGCCCAGGTTGCCCAGAGAAGCTGTGGGTGCCCCATCCCTGGAGGGGTTCAAGGCCAGGCTGGATGAGGCTTTGGACAACCTGGGCTAGTGGGAGGTGTCCCTGCCCATGGTAGGGGGTGGCACTGGGTGGGCTTTAAGATCCCTCCCAACCCAAACCCTTCTGGGATTCATCCAGGCTGGAAATGGTTCCCCCCCACCATGCCAGCCCAGCGTGGAGGGGCTCAGCCCGTGGTGGCAGATGGGATCTGGAGACAGCCTCCATCCAAGCAGCGCTGATACCTCGCGGGTGCCAGCAGCCCCTGCCATATGGGCTCACCCGGAGCTGTATGGATGCATGCAGCCAGCCTGGAGGATGCAGCTCTCTTACCCAGCCCAGGGACCCCCCGGGGCACTGTCATCACCACCGTTGTGCCTCCGTTTGTCACCACGGCACAGCATGGGCAGCAGCAGGGCCAGCTCACGGGGGTGTTCATACCCACGGGGATGTCAAACACGCTCCAGAAACAGAGGCAGCAGAAGGATGCCATCCCAGTAATTCTCTATTTTCACATCAACTAATGCTCCTAAAGGCAGATTGCTCTTCTGTGTCTGTTTTCTTGTTTATTTAGGCGATGGACTCTTGCAGAACTCCGTGTGCATCCAGCGGGTGCCACAAAGAGTGCACCACCTCCACGGGGTCCTGCCCTGGAAAGGATTGCCCGAGGATGGCTTCGGCGTTGAGCAGGCTCAGCTCACCACATCAGTGCTGCTGAAAAGGGACAAAGAAACACCCTCAACTGGTAAAAGCTAATTATTTTTATTAGGGGGGGGAAAAAAGTCCCCACAATGCTTTATTCATTCTGTGCATGTGCTTTAAGTCGTAGCAGTCACACCGTTGAGTGGAACTTAATTATCTTACCGGGAAGCCGGGATTACTCGGTGCGTCTCACAAAGAGGCACTTCACACCGTGCGCTGCATACGGCCGAGGTGAACGGTTCCCATTAAAACCAGCACGGCCCCAGCTGCCTGCAGCTGACTCGGGGAGCAGCCCAGCCAACCAGGGTGATGGGCTTCAATAGTGGCTCTGCAGCCTGGAGAAAGGCTTTGAAGCCTCTGGTGCTTTTGAAGAAGATTTAATGTTCCTTGTCAATGAGTTTTTTGCCGTTTGTGAAGGTAGCCGGGAAGAGGCTCTCATTTAAAGTGCTGCCTTAAAAACCCTCGAATAAGAGGAGATGCTGGGAAGTCCTGGTGGCCCAGCCACGTGGAGGACCGGAGAGGTCGCCTTGGCCAGTGCTTGCTCAGAGAGGAAACACCTTATTGATGCCAAAACCCCAGTGAAGCACTTAATCCTCGGTGACTCCGGCTCTGGCTCTAGCACATCGCTTTGCTCTCATTCTGACAGCAGTTCTAGCTCCACCTATTGTTACACAGTCAGATGCAGCTGCAATTAATATAAAACTGTAAGTGGATATTTACGAACCTTCTTACATGTCTAAGTAGGACCTCTGCGTGACTCTGTAGTTCTTAACCTTCCCATCCAGGGAAGACGGACGCTGCTGGGGAGCGACTGCTGAATTTTCAGGAAAGCTTTTACTCTTCAGGCTGAACTCCCATGTGCAATCAGTGGTTTTCCAGTCCCATCAGTCTCTTGATTTCCCTCCTAGACCCTGTTGGTGTCTGCTGAGCTGTCGCAGGTGCTGTGGTTGTGTTTTGGGGACAGTGCTCTCAGCCAAGCCACCAGCTCCTCCCTGGACCGAAGCTCTCCCCCTGCCCCAGCCCAGTTCTTACAAAGCTCCTTCAGAAATTTCTCCTTGCTTTTTGAGAATGGAAAGGATGTCCCAAATGGTGGGCGAACCAAAGGCGTGAGCAGGCCCAGCCTTAAGGGCTGGCTCCCGGGTGGTCTGTGGGACCCCCATCCCCGGTGCAGAGATGGGGGTGCATTTCTCACCCCCCATCCCAGCCTCTCTCAACCTTCCCGGAGCGCAGACGTGCCACACAGGCAGGCAGCTCTCTGCCTGGCAGCTCTGCTGCATCCCACAAGCATCTTGTTCCCCACTGAGAGCATTTAATTACCTTTAATTACCCCTGACGTGTTTTTAATTATTCCCCGATAACACATCCTGATTAGGGAAGGAGGAGCATGTTCTGTTACAGCTGCAACACCCTGAACTTTCCCCCTCCCTGAGTTCAGAAGAAATTAATTTTTAATGCAAAATTATGTGGGTTTCTGTCTAGCCTACACAGCCAGTGGTTGCTGGGAGCATCGCTGGAATAACTGGTTGTTATTCCAGTTTATGGGCAAATCTGAGCCTGGGGAGAGGACAGATGGACTATCTGTGATGCCACACCAGGCTGGGGACAGTACTGGGACAATAACAGGACCTGTCACCCCTCAGCCCCATCCTGCCCAGACCCCTCTGGGTCCTTGGTCTAGGTCCTTCTGCCCTCTCAGGCACTCTTCTTGAAAGCTGTGGTTTTCCTCATTTTTTTCCCGTATCTTGACATAACAGGATGAAGTTAAACCGCATCAAGGTTCAGCTGTCAGGAAGGAAAAGAAAAAAATATATAATGGCAAAGTCTGTTAGACCATGGAATAATCTTCCAGGGGAAATGGTGGGAGTTTTATTCAGTTGTTTAAATCTGGGCTGGCCAGAAATATTAGGAAAAAGAATTACTGGGAGAAATGCTGTAAATACGAGAGTACCTGGGGGATAAGTGGGCTGCTGCACTGGGAGATGGCTGACCTTGACTTGCTGCTTGTGTATCTCGAGATGTAAGGGCACGCTTACAAGTGGGAAATCCACTTCTAACGAGGGTCTGTTCTGTAATGAGAAGGTCACATTTCCTAGACGCTCAGGTACCACAGTGTTTAAAGAAAACCAAGCTGATTGGGTCTGTCAGCTTGCCTGCAAGTTAACTAGGCTTGGTAGTATTCAGCCTTTATTTTTATTGAAAATCAGCAGTTAGAAATTGAAGCCTGCTTTTAGTTGCTGACATTTATTGCTGGTGTAATGTATGGCCGCTCTCTTCTCTTTGAGCCATGCAAACACGGCTTTTGCGTTGCTTCCTTTGGAGCCTGTCCTTTGGGTGCAGAGGTGGATTTACCAGATTCACCGTTAGCCGGGTACAGGGTGCATCCCACCCCCTCCTGCATTTCCCTGGGTGTCCTTGCTCATGATGGGACCAGTGAGCCCAACCCAAGGACACAGCTCTTCTGTGGGGAGAAGGCTGAGGGTTGTGTCTGCCTGGGGTCCATGGTCTGACCCCTGGGACCTGAAAGGGGGAGATTTAGGTGAGATATTGGGAAGAAATGTTTTCCTGTGTGGGGGGTGAGGCAGTGGCCCAGGTTGCCCAGAGAAGCTGTGGATGCCCCATCCCTGGAGGGGTTCAAGGCCAGGCTGGATGAGGCTTTGGGCAACCTGGGCTAGTGGGAGATGTCCCTGCCCATGGCAGGGGGTGGCACTGGATGGGCTTCAAGGTCCCTTCCATCTCAAACCATCCTGGGATTCTGTGATTCTATGACCTGAGCTGGAGCTGCTCCAGAGAGCTGAACATTGCTGCCTTTGCTCTCTGTTCTCAGCAGGTTGGCCTCTCTCTGAAGGCACACAGTGTGGTTGAATGCATCTTGCCCAGCTCACACTACTGGGTTTTTTTTGCTTATTCTGGGAAGGAAAATCTTGGTGTCCCCCTGCAATATGCTGGCATGCTCCCATCTCCTGGTGCCTCGTGGCAGTAGCTGTGTCCATGGAAGCTGGCGGGAGCAGTGAAACCAGGCTGGTGAGAACCTCTGCAGAGCCGAGGTTGCTATGTCTCCTTAGGACACTATTCTACACAGCATAGGTATGTTCAGAAAGACCGAGACTCATAGAATCACAGAATGGTTGGGTTGGAAGGGAGGGGGCAGGGTGAGCGAGCGGCTGCATGGTGTTTTGCAGTAGCCAGGGTCAAAACCGTAACAGGGCTCACATATATTCTGAGGAGGAACATGTAAAGGGGTGTCTTGCTGGTCTCTGCTATCAAGCAAGTGGGTGCTGTGCAGGGTGAGGGTCTCCTCCCTGGGACCAGGTCCATAGCTCAAGAAGGCAGGAGGGGTCCTCCAAGGGATGGCTGTGTTTATGGCTTTTTTCAAAAAGGTAAAGTCCACTCCCCTTTGGGCTACAGATGCTCAGTAAAGAGTGGGAGGAGGATGCTCACATGCTCATGGCCAAAAAGGGCTCATGGCACAGGCGAGCTCCCTGGTTGCAGCTCTTCTTTCTCTCCAGACTGAGCATGATTCAGACCCAACCAAACACAGCTGCAGAATAGGCTGACAAATCTTGCTGCAGTTAAGCCCCCTACTGCACTAATAATCCTATTAGTTTCCCAGATTTAGTGTTTTTGCATCTGGGTGTTTATCTGGATTTAATGGCTATTGACTCGTTAATATTTAAACATCAGCACATGTTGCCATTTCAGCAGTTTGCTCTCCAGAGTGGCGATGCCCTGGGACTTGCTGTTGTGTTGACCTTAAAATACCAGCGTGGTTCCCAAGATATCCAAGCAGCCAGGCACAGGGATCTGTGCATAGCTGCTGGGTTTAATCCTGGCTCAGATCCCTGGGCTAGGGATGGATGAGGGGGGTCTCTAGGCTCATTCTGCCCCCCCGAGCACCTCCACAGCTGTCCTGGGGCTGCCATTTGGAAGGCCATGGCATTTGGAAGAAGGTCCCCTTTGTTCTGCAGAGTGCCTGGTGCTCTCCCTCTCTCCTCTGGACACATCTCCTGGGTGCTGCTGTTGCTGTAGCAGGGCTGTGGAGAAAAGGATTTCAGGCTTCAGTGCCTGTTGAGCTGGGATGTTTCAGGGATGAGGAAGCTGGAAGAAATCCCTCTTTGCAGGATTACACTGTTTCCTGACCAGGAAAGTTCAGAATGAAGCAAACGCCGGGTGTTTATCGGAGATGCTGGTCTCGCTCTCCACTCCTGCACCTCCATCTCTTTCTGCATAGTGTTGCTCCCAGTTCACACCAGTGCTAAGCCTGTGCTCAGACCTATTGCACCTCCAGCATTGATTCTCAACACAAAGCTCCTTAAATTTACAGGCACACGGATGCCAATGGGAGAGACCCCCTGCCAGCCCCCCTCAACCCAGCGCCGAGGGAAGGGAACAGGATTCAGCCAAAGCAGCGTAAAATCCACTTACAGGAAGGGCGATTAGTGTTAATAGCACCTGAAATCGATAGAAGCACCAACAGATCCATTTTTAACAAGCTGCCCAGAGAAGGTGAATGCAATACCCAGAGAATAATAAAGCAGGTAAGTGTGCTCTTCAGAGACAGGGGAAGTTGCATTAACAAAAGAGTCGGTACGAGCCCAATTTGGGCAGGGGAGAGAGTTTCCCAGCTAAAAAAAAAGGTGATAAAGCAGAAGTCAGAAAACTTTCCAGAGATACCTAAGCTTAAGATTAGAAAAAGCCCATCAGTGTTCTTAGGCAAAGGCTTGTGAGTACTTGAGAGCTATGAGGAATGGCTAAAACTTTTAACAATTTAAAGGTGATGGGAACTGTAAGAATACATCTTATACCAGCAGTGAGTAATGTGGCTTTGTCCAGCCTGAGGAAGGCATGAAGTGGGTGGATGCTGGGACATCTGCTGATGTCTGTCCAGCAAGAACATTTCCTGATATGTGCTGGTGTCCCCAAGGCAGGCAGCCTTGTCCCCAGATCTCTGGGTGTTCTGGTGCTGCACCATTGCAACCAAACTCCTCCTTCTTGGGTCCAGCCCACTGGTGAGGGACTACTGTGTAGGAGATCATAGAATCACAGAATGGTTTGGGTTGGAAGGGACCTTAAAGATTGAGTCCCACCCCCTGCCATGGGCAGGGACACCTCCCACTAGCCCAGGTTGCCCAAAGCCTCATCCAGCCTGGCCTTGAACCCCTCCAGGGATGGGGCATCCGCAGCTTCTCTGGGCACCCTGGGCCACTGCCTCACCCCCCGCACAGGAAAACATTTCTTCCTCACATCTCATCTCCATCTCCCCTCTTGCAACTTAAAATGATGTAGATGAGAGGAGAACATGGAGATGAAAGCCAGGAGACACAGACCTCTCTGAATAAATGGTTGCTGATTGGCGTGGTTTCAGGACAGCGAGGAGATTCTGCTGTCAGCTCCGTGCCCTTGGGAACCCTCTGTTATCTCCATGGTTTCCGTGTGTTGGTGTCATCAGGCCTGTAGGAGAGACAGAACTGATTTGATTAAGAGGCAGCTCATCTCTTAGCCTGCTCTCGGCAGCTTGGAACACATCAGGAGCTCAAATCAGGTTTGTGTGTGGGCACAGAAAGTGTTCTCCATCATAGGAAACTTCACTTGGTCTTTTTGCCTTTTCTGCTCTTTGTTTTCCAAGTTTCTTTTCCTTTCTTAGTGTTGTCTAACTTTTCTCGGGACTGATATTTAACATGTCACTTACCCCCACCGAGGGAGAGTAAATTTTCCTTCCAACTCCATTAAAATCTTGTAATAAAACCTGAAAAAGACAGATGAAAGGGCTAGTTAGTAGTATTAAATTAATTAGATAGGGGAAGATGAGTCTAGGGGGTTTCTTAATGCAGTTTAGTTTTATGGATTATTGTTGCTGGGCTCTTCTCATTGATCAGAAGAGATGTCCTTCATCGTGTGCTCCAGAGGGACCAGCGCTGGGCAGAGCGTTGGATGGAAGCTGGGATGCTCACTGTGGGCGTTTTCTGGTGCTGCCCAGTAAATACACGAAGGAGCAGAGCTGGTGGATCTGTGAATGTTAAACAATGGCATTACATCTTCTGTTGTGTCTGAAGATGGTGAGTGATTAGAATGAAATTCCTGGGACTGGAAGCCAAAATAGAGGTATTTGTGGTGTGAGAGGATCAAGCTTGGGAGAAGGCAAGACAGCAGAAGAGAAGAAGTAACATCGTAGTGTATTAGATGAACCCTAAACCCCTGAGCAAGATGATATGTCCTGGAAAGCTGCCAGAAGCAAGTTAAGCAGAAGAAGAGCACAAATAAGACATGGCTTCGAGAGAGCTCTGGTGGATCTTTCCTGGTGGGATCCTGCGGAGCTGCCAGCACTACAGCCATTGACACAGGGTGTGGGTGGGTCCAGCCACTGACATCCACAGGCTGGTGGCTCTGGTGGCTGTTTGAGCACCAGTCCCATGGGGAAAATCCAAGCTGCTGTGTCACATGTAATCGGAAATCCGAGGGTGTGGATAATAAGGGCAAAACCCCTTCTGGGCAGGTTGTGCTGCTCTGACATTGAGCAGTGCCTTCCTCCTCCAGCCACTCCAGGGGTTGCTTCTGATTTGTGCACCCAGAGAATCTGGTCCCCCTGCCCAGGACCATCCTGGTACCTTCCCTCCAGCTGATGGTCCACTTACCGCTCCCAAAGACCTGTTGCAGACAACAGCAATCGAGAGTGACGAGGCAGCGGCCGTGCACCAGTGCTGCTGCCGAGATGCAGGAACTAGGACACCCCTCCCTTGTGCAGAGACAAAACCTTCTGTTCTGTGCTGTTGTTACGGGAGATCACAGAGAAGCTGGGAGACAAGCTCTTGTGCTGATTCCTGCTCTCAGAATAACTCCAGTGCTGGCCGCTTTCATCCTGCAGCAATACATCCAGCCGAGGTCTCTACCCATCCTCCTGCGCAAGCACACGGCTTGCCAAAGGGGCTCCTCCTACCAGCAAGTGTTTTATAATTATTCAAGATGTGTATGCACAGGGAGGCATGGTCTCCAGTGTACAACACCTTTAACAGCCTGTATGCAAATCCTTTCCCTTCGTTTTGTTGACTCGAGGCAGTCAAAGGATGGATTCAGACCACCGGAGGATTCTCGTGCTGCGCCCCGGTGGAGATATTACTGTGTCATTAAAAACTTTTTGCTGGGAAGCTTTCTCAGCAGCGTTGATGTAATGGCCAAGGGAGAACAAACATCTTCAGCCTCTCAAATGGTCCCTCTAGGTCAGAGCAGAACAATGTTTGAGTTCAGAGCTCTTGTCGTGCCCTCTCTGGCTGCTCTATTATTGACGTTTCTGGCTTTCTTGTTCAGCAGCTTTAATGAAATTTGCTTAGAAAATTAGAAAATTGTTATGTATCTATCCAACCCGCTTCTCTTGTCAGTTCTTAGTTAGTGGCAGAGATCAGAGGAGTATTCGGGTGAGAGCATCCGGCAATGATCCTCTGAGACATCTGGGTCCCAGGGGCAGCCTTTAAAGGATTTTTTGCTGTGGGTAGTGGGGATGGCAGCGAATGCTATCGCATGGGGACCAGGGTGGACACTTGGTCGAGGAGCCAGTGTCACTTTGATGTAAGCCTCCAGGCCAGAGGGGATGCTGCACTGTGCAAACCACCTCTACTTCTTCTCCAGAGTGTGCGAGTGTCGAGATACCGCATGTTTCTGAGGAAACCACTTCTGATAGTCAGCAGCTCTGGGGCACAATGTTGTCTGATGGCTTTTTGGGCTCTGACACAGACCTGGACCCCAAAACTGGGGACTGAAGTCCTCTTCTCACATCCCCTTGGTGCACGTGCCATGGGAGCTCCAGCTGCTCCTGCCCAACCCTCTCTGGGGTGACCTGGCAGGGGAGGCAGGAGCAGGTTGCTGCTTTATTATTTTATATTAATCTTACAAATGTCTAAAGGCAGCAGGGATCTGGAGCTCGCCCAGCCTCTGATGCCCGTGGTTTTCTGGCAGTTTGGTGGATGGGGAGGTTGGCGTGTCAGGACAGATCTGTTCCGCGTGGCTTCTGGAGGGGTTTTGTCCAGATGAAACTGCAGGGACATACAGCTTCTGCTCGCAGGAATCAATGCAGCCACAGGTGTGTTTGTCCCAGGGTAACAAAACCTTGCTCAAACTCTTTTTTGCTTTTTTTGGGTGATTCTGTATAGGGCAGCCCCAAGAAATCCCATGTCTTGCCCATGGTGTACGGGGACTGGGACTGACTCCTCTCGGCTGCTCCCAGGAGCGGCTGGAAAGGCAATTGCTGCTCTTGAGTGGAGGAAACTGGAGAAAATAATTTGAAATATCCTTGTGCCACATATGCTTTATTTTGAGGAGCAGGCAATAACCCTGCATCCCCAAATGAAATATTGAATTTTAAGGGAGATGCAAACAAGTACAAATGAAAAATGTCTCTGATCATAAAGCAAGCATTTGTTGAAATTAAAGTGGAATGCATTACTGTCCAAGCTGGAGACAGAAATGTCAGCAGAGCTATGAAAGGGGGGGCTGACTACTTAGGTGACCAGATACATTTATTGTTTTCTTTCCATTAAAGCCAGTTGGCAGTATTAGAGAAAAAAAATCCAATTGTCTGACAACACTTTAGAAGTGAATTAAGTCCAGTCCTTGCAGAGGTCTCCTTAGCTTCTGTCTCGGCAGGAATGGAGACTGGAATGGACTCGCATCTAGAGGGACGGGGTGGGGAGAGAGGAATTAATTTTGCTGAGCAGAAATAATGTAGATAATATCATAATAATCATTAAAAGGACAAGTGCAATTGGTCTGGCCCTTGAAACAATCAATATGGCCTATTATCCAGTTGAACTGGCGTTTGATGGGAATAGCTCGTTATTGGACTGGATGTGTCTGCGTTTCACATCATCAGCTAAGGCAGAGCCAGAGGTGTATTAATACCAGGCCACGTGTGCTTGCAGGGAGTTTGTGGCAGGTTTGTGTTTAGGGAAGGGTTTATGTGGCTGATCTGAACGCACGTGTGCTCGAGCATCGTGTAGGATTCATCTGAATGCCTCTGTCTGTGCCGGTGGAGACTCTGACCAAACCGACCTCATCCAGAGCCTGTTAATGAAGTTAATGAAAAGCATCCGATGACTCCAGCGGGCTTTGGGCCAGGGCTGGTGTGTAGACAAACATACTGGCCAGTGATACAAGCACCATCTGTAGGTATGTAAATGCTCCGTGTGCTGTTCTTGGCCAGGACAGATGCTCTTGTGAAAGTTCAGGCTCAGCCAGCTTGCAGAAAACTTGTTTTGGGGGATTTGTCAGCCGCGGTTTACACTGCCCCAGGGTTCGGCTAGTGGGGGCTGAAAAAGTGACACCAACATGAATTTGTTCTTGTAAAACTCCATGACGGATTTCTATGTTGCAGCACTGAAGCTGGGGCTGCAAGCCTTGGAACGCCCATCTCCTGGTTTACCCGGATAAAGACTTGCATCCTTTTGCAGGACCCCCTGTGTCTCCTCCCTTCCAACGGGACCCCCCAGCCAGAGATGCAGAAGGACTTGGGGGTGACAAACTAGACGCTGAAGCACCTGGCCTTGCTGGAAAATGCTGCTCCTTGGAGGAAGCACCTGTGTCCTGGTGCACATCTATCCATGGGATGCAGGAACTCCGTTGTCGTGCCTCACCGCGAGGCAGAGCTGTAATTTGCTGAACACCAGCAGCAATGGCAGCTGAGATTGCTGCTGTTTAGAGGCACCCCTAAATTGCAGGTCTGGATTTCTAGTGCTCTCTTCTTTGGAGATAGGCTGTGGGTCGCTCTTTGCCATGTTCGGATGTGCTGTTGTGAAGGTGGTTGCAGGAAACTGCTGCCTCCCCCTGCCCTGTGTCCTGCCCTGGCACGGCTGGGGGTTGGTGGGTTCGTGATGAAGTGCTGGAGGACTTCTCCTGGCGTGGATGGAGGAGTGCTCATCAGCAAAGCTTACAGCAGAGCCTCGGTCAGAAAGGCAGAAATGAACAGCTCAGACCTCTCCAGGAGCTGAGCCCTGGCCATCACCGCAGCATGGCACTCTGTCGGTCACTAGACAGTTAATTTCCATTTCTCTCCAAGTGGGAGAAAGCACAGAGGTAAAAAAAATCTCAGTGATTTCAGTCAATTAAACTAAAGCCTACTGGGTCTGTTGCTTTTGGAATTTTTTTAAAAATTTATTTTATTTTATATTTTTGTAAATGAGTCTTCCAGGGTCTTCGAGCACTTACCATGGGGAGTGACAATCACAATCCGCTGCCTTGCCTCTCCCCATGCTGCCTCTCCACAGGAGCTCAAGAAATCTTAACATCCCATCAAAAGCTAATTACATTCTGACACACCAATTGGAGACATCGAGGGATGGGGGGGAGAGAGAGCAGCTTACATAATGGTTTTACAATTGCATGGAGCATGCTGAATATCTGGTGCTACGAGGCACCAATAGTTCAGAGCAGCAGAGGGAGAAGGGTAGTGGGAAGGGTTATAATGGGGTTTGTTCTCCAAACCCACTCCAGGTTGTAGGTGCAAGACCTGATCCTGCACTTTGGATTTGCTTTCAATGATTGCAGCTTTTTTTTTGATGGGAAAGATGCCCCCCAGCCTTTCTTGGGTCTTTTTTTACCCATGGGATCAGGGCATCACTAGAGCAAAAAGGGGGATTTGTGTCTCCTTATCCTCTGGGAACCCCCTCCAGGTCCCAACAGAGACAGCTCCTGTCCTGTCCCAGACGGAGAGGGGGGAGAGCTGGGGGCAAGGTGACGTGAGGGGTCTGGGAGTAACTGGGCAGAAGGATCCGTCCAAAAGCTGCAAAACAGGTAAGGGCTGGAAGAGACTTTTTGGGAAGTGTTCTTATGGAGTCATCCCCTTCTTGTGTCCTTCCTGAGACGTTTGGAAAGATGGGGAAGGACTCTTCATCAGGGAGAGTAGTGACAGGATGAGGGGGGACGGTTTGGAGCTGGAAGAGGGGAGATGGAGATGAGATGTGAGGAAGAAATGTTTTCCTGTGCGGGGGGTGAGGCAGTGGCCCAGGGTGCCCAGAGAAGCTGCGGATGCCCCATCCCTGGAGGGGTTCAAGGCCAGGCTGGATGAGGCTTTGGGCAACCTGGGCTAGTGGGAGGTGTCCCTGCCCATGGCAGGGGGGGGATCTCAATGATCTCTAAGGTCCCTTCCCATCCAGACCAGTCTGTGTTTCTATGATTTTGTTGGCCATTCCTGAGGGCAGGACACTGGTTGAGATGGAATGGGTGTGCTTGAGCCTGGAGCTGGGGGTTATAGTGGTGAGATGGAGGAAAACTGAAATACCTCCTATTTTTCTAGTCTGTAGCACTGACTCCAGCCTGTTTCAGCCCTAAGACACGCTGAGAGGTGACAGAGTCCTGCTGGCTGGAGACTGCACATCATCAGCTCTCTAGAGCCCCTGGAGAAAGTGGGACTTACCAAGCAAACCTCTGAATTAAATGTCTCCTTGTCCTCAGACTGGTGGAGAATCCTCACTTTTGGCTCTCGAGGTCGAGGACCTGCGTTGCAGCCACGGATACCCATCGTGCCATGGGAGAGCAGTGGTGCGTGTCCCAGCAGGGGTGGTGGCATTCACCCCACCTCATCCTGGAGAAGATGCTGGTTTCGTGATCACGTCCCCCAGCTGCACTAGTACCAATGTAATTCTTTCTTAATGTTATTGGCTGGGCTCAGGAGCATGGCAGGAGGGTTGTGGCTGACCAGGCAGCAAATTAACTGGAATTTCATTATCTAATAATTTATATGATGCCTATGTATTTTGGCAAGACACCTTCATTAGCAGAAGATGCCCTCTGTCCGCTGACTATTTACATTACTGGTTTCTCGGGGACCCCACGTGATGCTTTCCCTCTTTAGTGACCTTCATAAAAGAGAGAAAAACGCTTCTCATTTCCCTTGATTTTTATAAATTAATTTTGTTCTCTTCTGCTTTACAGGGATTTGTTCCTCGGGATTTAAAACACTGCAGGTTTAGATCTCCCTCTCTACTGGTGTAAATCAGGATTCACTCCCTGGGTGTGACAAAAGCTGCTGGGCAGCCCAAGCAAGATGTCACCGTGGCCGTTTCCCTGGAGTTTGGTGGCCCCAGACTGGTGTCAGTGGGTAGGTGCCACTGTGCTTGGATGCATGTCAACCAGGGACAATGGCCAACATCCCAGCTCCTGGTGCAGGAGCCCTTAGAGGTGCTGCTGTGTCCCCTGACTGCAGGCACGGTGCCACCACTGCTTTGCCACCTCTCCCTCCATCCAGCCTGTGGCTTCACTGGGACAGTGCAAGGCACAGCAGGATGTCACCTGCCAGCTCCTGTGAGGAGGGTGGCATGTAGCAGGCTCTAGCGAGGACAAAGGCATCTTTGTGTGACTTTGGCATGTTGTCCCCCAAATCTCTGATGCTCCAGTTCTGCCGTCAGCCAGCCTGCCGGCCCCTCGTGCAGTTGTATCTGTCCTCCTGTGGGGACAGTAGCAGAGGGACCTGCTATGGCTGCTCAGGATGCTTGAGACTAAGCTGCTTTGAGGTTTTTCTCTAGCTGAAGAAAACAAAGGCTCATTAAATCCATCTCAGAGCTCCGGTGACGCGAAGAGGTGACATCAACGGTGTGACTCACAAACTGCCAGGAGAAAAGCAGCATCCGGGAGGGCAGGTTGGTGCTTTGTGTGGAGGGGAAGGGGGGGTACCCTGCAGCCCTGCGTGGGTGTCTGGGGGCAGGGGCTGTGCCAGGCATGCAGACACCCATCCCCTCCTCCTTGGTGTCCTGCTCCCACCTGGACAGCCTGGGGAAAAGCTCTGCTGCAGGTGGGGGGAGCTGGTGGGGCCCCCCTGGAGCCTCCCTCTGTGGGGCTGGGGGAGACCATCTTAGAATCCCAGGATGGTTTGGTTTGGAAGGGACCTTAGAGATCATCCAGTGCCACCCCCTGCCGTGGGCAGGGACACCCTCCACTAGCCCAGGTTGCCCAAAGCCTCATCCAGCCTGGATGGGTCTTACCACCGTGTTTTCATTGCACGGTGAGCCCAGCAAGCTTGGGGGGAATAGCCAGTCCAGCCTGGACCAGAGCTTCCTGATGATGAAAGTTTGCAGATTTACAGCCCTTGTGGCATGGACCATATGTGTGATCCAAGCCCTCTGCGTCCCAGGGACGCCCATGCTGGCTGTTGCCTCCGTGGTGGGTCATTTGAAGGCAGGATATAAAACTTCCTGGTGGTTTCCCTGCTGCGCATCCGATGGGGGCACCGGTTTTGCTCAGGCTTAGTTGGGACTTAACCAGCTGTCACTAGTGAAAGGCAAAGCTTCTACGGAGCAACAGGCAGGACAAGCTGTTCCCCTCTCCGTCCTCCGCCTCTGATTGATTTGCAGAGTGGAGTGTCTCCATTTCCTAGTGCTCGAGGGCTGCGATGAAAGCCTCTTCTGGAGAGATAAGGGTGCTCCAGAGCAGCATGGCATCCGCGGTGCCAACTGGCACAGGACATGGCAACGAGGGCTGCAGAGCCAGCCCAGCTGCTGCAGCCGGAGCGTGCCCTGGCTTCACCTCACTGCTGAGGCTCTTCTCGCCCCATGCTGCCAGAAGGACCCTCTTGGTCCCAGCAGGACCATGCCTTTGAGGAAGGATGCATCTCCCTGCTTTGGGCGTGTGCTTTCCTTCCTTTTAATTAGAGCAGAGAGGAGCGAGGGTGTAAGACAGAGGTGGGGATCAGGTCCTATCCATTACTTTTAGTAAAAAAACCTCCCATCACCCCAAAACCCCACAAAACCAAACAAAATCCCAACCAAGGGACAATCACCTTTCCACCAGCCAACTGCATTTTTCCAGGCAGCAGTTTCATCCCAAATGATGCCCCAACTCTGCTGCACTTCTGGCTTTTGGGGGTAGCCTGTGCTCATGAGAGAAGAGCACGGCTGTGCTTTCTGGGACTAAACACAGCAGCTCTGGTTTAATTTCTTTTCCTGTCTTTGAGGTTTGTACTTGTTTGGCTGAAGCATAAAGGAGTAGATTGTGTTTAATGGTCAATGGCATGGCTGGGGACTTGAACTGTGATTTTTTTTTTTTTTTTTTCCAAGACACCAGGAGGGGAGGGTGGTGGGCAGGGAAAGCTGCCCTGTACCAGAATTGTGTCATTCTGCAGGGATGCATCTCTTAAGGAGAGTGAAATCGAAATGATAAACCCCTGGATTTGTCCTGATCCTTTGCTAATGGATGAGTCGATCAGATTTATATCTGATGAGTGATCAGGCATTGGAACAGGCTGCCCAGGGCAGTGGTGGGGTCACCATCCCTGGAGGGGTTCAAGAAACGTGTGGATGTGGTGCTTTGGGACATGGGTTAGTGGGTTGGGTGGGGTTGGGTTGACGGTTGGACTCGATGATCCTTGAGGTCTTTTCCAACCTTAATGATTCTATGATATGTTGGCTGCAGGGTCTGCCAGCCCCGGCAGCACTGGAGCTTTGGGCACGGTGTCCCTTGCGGGATGCTCGCTTTTGGTACGGGAGAGGAGGAGGGAACCTTGCATCCAAGGGGAATGGGTTACGAACTGCCAGCAACATCCACGCAGCCCCGCTGCATGGCGGTGGAGCGGGTGGAAGTGATGCACCAAAGGAAGGAGTTAAAGAGGAAAGCATCTGAAGGTTTCAGCTGTACAGGAAGATCTTTCCAGCTCCCTTGGGCAATTATCTGAAGGAAGCTTGCTGGTCTGCAGTTGTGTTTTCTCGATGTGGTGGAAGAACTTTTAACCAGAGGGTTTTAGCAGCAAGGAAAGATCCTGATTTTTGTAGAAAATGGTTTTGTGCTTATGAAGCATTGTCAGTCTTTGGGAAATTACTTTGTCATCTGTGTAAACATGTAGGTTTAGGATGGTGACAGAAATTAACCTGAGTCTAAACGCAGGGATGTGATGTGGGGAAAGCAGATGCTGAATCAGAGAAATGACCAGAGGAGTTAATATCCTCCCCGAGGCAGAACTGGAAATATGGATATGACATTTACATTTTGCCACTGACCTAAAACATTTCAAAGAACAGAGTCAGATCCCCAGATTTGTAGGGTTCTTTTTTATGCTCATGACAGTCTGGTTGGCCTGCCCAACACGGGCTGATTTTCACAAAAAGATGAAGGGGAGAACGGCAAGCAATTCTCTCCCTCCACCATGTGTGTTGCAAATTACCGACAATCAGCACAGAAAGTTTTGCAGCAGAATTGATGATGTTATGAAGCTCGGAACTGGAACCCTACTGGTGATTTGGAGAGAGCTGGAGATTGCTTATGATCTCATGGTGTCAGGTGTCTCATTTACAATAAATAAATACAGAAAATACACTCCAGACGTTTGCTGTCGGATACCAGGAGTCATCAGCCAAAATGCTCCCTCGGAATTTGATATTTCAGGTCAGCTGGGTTTAACTTATTGCAAACTGCAGGCGGATAAATATCAAGGAGTTTCTGAGTCAGAGCTGCAGTATACTGGAGACATTCAGCTGTTCACATGGGGTTTGGGTCAGTTTGTAAATAAATAAATGAAGTGCAGAACCAAGCAAAAGCCACTTTCCAAATTTCCCATGAAATTAAAAAGCAAACCTTCTGTTGTTTTCTTTCGCTTTTCATGAATATCAAAGGCAGTGGGCTGTACTGGGGATGGGTTCAGAGAGCCGGTACGGCACTGTGCAGAGCCTTCCTGCAAAGGGCAGGGCTTGTTTGCGGCAGTTGGAATGGAAATGTAGAAATCCCACTTCGCTCCCATTTGTCCTGCAGGGCTGGAGATGAAACAGGCTGGCAGAAGTGCTGCTGGAAGCGCCAATGTGATATATATCATCGCATCTCGGCAATTTCAACCCCTGTTAATTTGTAAACATAAGTATTCATGGTGGAAAACCTGATTTGGAAAACTCTGCTCATCTAATGGAAGAGAAAACGGGACCGTCCAGCCTCCGTGCTCTGCCACAGCTAATCAGCACGGCTTAAAATCCAGAGCCCAAATCCTCGCGATGAAAGGCTTGTGGACGGCTTGTCGCCTCTGAACCAGAGCTCCCGCTGGCACTAATTCCAGTGACGTTGGCACCGACGTCCCCAGCAGAGAATTTGCTCCCCAGAATTATTCCGAGCGATTGTTTAGTGAATAATTCTGGATAATGAAAATGCAGAGGGGAGGAACTGGAAAGTTGTTCACTGTCAATTCACAAAAGAGGAGAAATGGAGGAATTTATCATGTCAATGGTGGTTTGCCTATGAATTATTCACTCACTTCAGGAAAAAAAAAATCCCTTTCCCCCCAAACTCCCCCCGGCATCCAAGATGAGGTTCACCGGCTTTGCTGTAATGGGTTTTTGATGTGCTGGTTGCTGGCAATGCCCCCCACCGACTCCCACATGTTGAATTACCCATCGCACACGACATGCGAGTCCCGCTGCTTGAGGGGAGGTCGTCCCCGAAGCAGCGAGGGGACGTAAACCAGCAGTGCAAAATCCAGGAACGGTGCCAGCGAAGCTATAAACAAGTGGAAAGGCCATTAACGGCGCAGAACCTGATGCTGCTATACCAATAATGGGAGGAGACCGTGCATCAGCAAGGGACATTAGAGCGATGTTTTACTGCCTCCATGCTCCTAAGCATCCATTTGGCAGCAGGAAGGGAAATGCCATTGAGAAGGGGTTGACAGAGGGAGGTAGAAGAAATACGCGGTGGTGGAAGACGGAAGGTGAAGGGGAGGCGGGACGGGCAAGGACGAAGGGTTGGGTTTGGCTGCTGTCTTTATGGTGTGCATGCTCAAAGAGAAAAACCTTAATCAGAGGCTGGGCAGAGGTGGGTTGAGCCTATGGATGGGTCTCTTTGAGATGGGGAAAGGGCAGCACCAACCCTGATGCCCATCAGCATCCAACCTTCAATTAACTCCATGTGTCTGACCTTGCTTGGAGATGGGTGAGCTGAGAGCCTGGAGCACTTTGCTCCCAAGCTGGGGCTGTGAACGTAATCTAAGGAGTGGAGAAATGGTCAGGTGGAGCGTGTGTTTGTCTTTCCTAGGTTACTATTTAAACTGCATTGATTTAGCTAACGATGCTGTTTAATACCCCGTTTAAGGTGCCATAGTAAGAGACATCCACACAAGGGCTTTCAGGGTGTTCACTGAATTGGTTTGAAACTTCAGGTAGGAAGTGCTGTAATTTACTGGAAGAAGCAAGATTTTATTCTCATTTTCATAAAATAATAGTGCTAAAATTGAGCCAATTTCTTAGGAAGCTAAGCTTGTAATGCTGAGTTTTCACTAAAGACAGACACACATTTTAGACTAAGAAATGAGATTTGGGGGAAAAAAACCCAGCAAAACCAGCTCATAATCTATCATCACTCGAATTTATTTGTGCCCTCACACCTTGCTTAAGAACTTCTCAGGGCTGGTCTCCATATGAACGTGGAGTGTTGCTCCTGCCTCCCAGCCCACATAGAGAATGAGAGCAAATGGACAGGACCAAGAAAGAGCTCGGACAATGTTTTTACAGTGCTTTGCATTTTTTCTCAAGCCCAGGCTGTGGAGGAGATGCTTCCCTGCATGAAGAGCAGAGGTGGCTCCGGCGCTGAGATTCCTCCTGCTGAGTAAGTAAAGAGAAAACACGATCGCACCCACCATTAATTCAGAGAGCAGGGGAGCGCCGCGTGTTGTTTTTATAAATACAGGAGGCTCTCCTACGCGGTAACAAATAGGTCTGGGAGGTCTGTGCCATTCTCTGGGGCTGTGGCTCAGGGCACGAAAGGCAGAAACGTGTGTTCCCATCTGCAAAGCAAGCAGCTGGACCCTTAAAGGCTGCTCTTGATGAGGACCGAACGGGGACAAAGCACAGCAACAGAGCCACCGCTGCCTTGTGCTGCGCTTTCATCCTACATCTTCTCTCCGCAGGTGAGGAAAGGTCGATGCTCTTCAATTACATCTGGCTTCTGAAGGCAGCATGCTTTCCGCCCGTTCCTCTTGATGCAGCTTTGACACCACAACAGAAAATGAGGAATAACAGCGGGTTCAGCTCGGTCTGCTTGACACAGATTCGGTGCACGGCAATTCATGGGGACTTTGACCTGGCCAAGAGCAGCGGGGGACGACCCAGTCCTCTCCTGGGTGCTGACCCTGGTCTGTCTTCACAGCCAAGGGTCAACAGGGGGTATGTCCTTTGCCAGGGGAATATCTCTGTGTTTTCACTAGACGCACCCAGGAGATGCACAGACAAGGTCACTGTTGTGCATTGAAATTTCCCCATCCCAGAAGCCTGTGGGAATTCTGTCCCTGAGATGGGATTTCAGGACCTATCCCTCATACAAGGCTTTCCTGTCTTTCGTGAAGATGCTGTAAGACAGCCAGAGAGACCTTTCATTCCCCAAGAGAGTAAGAAGGGAGTCATGGAAGGAAAACAGCTTTTTTCTTTTTTTTTCCCCTCAAATTCAGGTGTCCAGTCTGAAGAACGGGCCAAGAAGAGAATGGATGGGCTGGCCCAGCGTGCAAGTGGCAGCAGAAAAAGGCCTCTGGGGGTGTCACTGCTGCGTGTCACAGCCCTGCATCTCCATACACATGGGACACTGGGGGTTCGTACGTGGGGAAAGAGGGAGTTGGAGCTCCACCAGTGAAAGGAGCAGGGAGATGGTTTGCTTTGGTTTCCCTGTGCTGGGAGGAGCTGAGCAGGGGAGGCTGGGCTTCGTGCAGGCAGACATGTTAAAACAAAAGTAAATTTTGTGGTGTAAAGACAAAAATAATCAAATGTATGGGGGGGGGTGTATGCATGTCTGGAGAAACCTGGCAAGGTGAGAAACCCTTGAATGGCTGGGGTTGGAAGGGACCTTAGAGATCATCCAACCCCCCTGCTATGGTCAGGGGTGGGGAATAACACCACGTGTCCTTAATTTGGGAATACGTTGGACATTTGGGGTGAACATGTATCGGGGATTAACACGTTTGGATCACACACGGTTAGGATGCTGTGCCCCGGTGCTGCACACAGGGTTGAACGGTGAGAAGTGCAGGATCAGTGATGAAAGCCTGGCGGATGAGCTGATTTCCCTGGGAGCCCCCGTTCTCTCCCACCGTTGCACCGCGTCAGCCTGCGCGGGCTTTTATTGGTCCCATTAAAGCCGGTTGTCTGTGCAGGGATTGATTTCAGGGAAGCACAAAGTTAATTCATTTCCAAAATGAAAGACTCCGTATACATAAAAGAGTCTCTTTCTCCCTTCCACCCCTCCAGATAGGTGAGCCTGAGTATTTCATGCCATTTCCTTCCAGCTCTGGAAGCCCTTCCTGAGATGACAGCGAGGATAGTGGCTGTACTTTGCCCGCGTGTAGATTCAAGGATGAAACGACAGATGTCTTTCATTAAACATCTCCAGAACGAGCTGTTCGGGAGGCAATACGTATTCAGACGCTATCAATATTTCATAAAGCCGTAATAGATGTTATCATAGATCCTCCATCCAATATTTATTGCACCATCATCACGGATACGTCGCACCAGGGCTCTCCATCCACCCTCCCCTGCCTGTCCCCCCCTTGAGACGTGCACCCAGGTACACAGGATTTAAATGAAGTGCAAACCTAGTGCCACGATAAATTTGAAGGAGTTTGAAGTTGGTTGTTACTTCAGGCACTTTCAGGCCCGCCGATAATGAAACAAATCTGTTTGCAGAAGGCGTTTTTATGGAAGGGTTTCAAAGCGAGTTGGCTCAGTGTAAATCTCTGGGTTGGGGCCATTAGAAAGCATTTAAGCTGCAGCGAGGCAGCGGGCTGTGTCTCCAAGTCTGTGGGTGTTGGAAAGCAAAGACCTAAAATTAGCAGCGTGGAAAATATGAATCCTTTCGGGAGTCTTGCTGCTAGGATAACACAGGTAGGAGAGATCTGAGTCCAGCCCTCTCTGACCCCCACCAGCATCCCATTGAGCTTTCTGAGCAATGGTGGTGCTTCCAGGGGAGCTGTGCAGGGAAAGGATTGGACCTGAAAGATTTATAGTTGGGATTTTCAAAGGAGCCTAATGGATAAAATTTTATAGCCGGTGATGCTCAGGAGGTCAGACCCCCGGTCGGGATAATTCTTCCTGCCCTCAAAGCCCATCAGTCTAAGGGAGGCCAGCTGTCACCCTCTGCACTTAAACTGGTCAAAATTCTTAAAAGCATTTGGCTTTGTATCACAGGACATCCTAATGGATAAAGTGGAGCCATCCAAAATCAACATGGCACACACTAAATAGATGGGGTTTGTAACTGGTTTCCAAATGGAGCCCTAAAAGGAGATTCCACAGCAAACAGCTTTGTTTCTCATGGACACCCTAAAAAGCTGCTCTTGACCCTATCCCATTTAATGTCCCCAGCAATGAGCCAGGGGAAAAAAAAAAAAAAAAGAAGAATCTGTTAAATCCTCATTGATAAATGTGGCAAGTGACATAAAGACTGGGGAAGAAAAGTGGCCCCAGTTAATGATACAGAGCCTTGGGATTGTTCAGCAGCCCTGGGTCAAGCAGGCGTGGCATTTTGGTGTGGTCAAATGTCAGACTATTAATCTCACTTGGCTGAGGCCATCTAAACATTAGGTATGTGGGGTCTACTCCTAGTCCTAGGAAAGGTGGAGGCACCTCCAAAGCATGAGTTATTCATTGTACCTTAGATAACCCTTAGAGTGGGATGAATCACCTCTGGACAGTGCCTCTTCCTCTCTTCTGACAGTGGAGACAACTTAGATGAGCAGCTTAAAGCATTCCTAATTGTTAAATCTGGGGAAGGAAGCGCAGCCATGGAGCCAGGGAATGCAGAGAATAATTGCAGGATTGGGTAAGGATGACTTGGGAAAGCCCTGGGGAGACAGTAGGTCACTGATGAGCAATTTGTGATCCTCCGACCAGTTTTGCGTAGGAAGGTTACGTTAGCCCTGTACTCGGCACAGTATCCGCCGTCCAAAAAGGGTGTGGAAATGTTGGCGGAGAGTCAAAGAAGAGCCAGAAAAAATACTAATGGGTAGGAAATCACACCTTTTGGAGAGCAAATTGAGGAGTGTGAGCTGCTTAATTTAGCAAAGATAGGGTAATAGCTGGCTGATGGCACCATTACACCTGCGGGGAAGAGGAACGGTCATATCAGAGAGCTTCACGCCACGGCAGGGAATTGGAGAGCTTCACACCACGGCAGGGAAAAGCTGCACAAGCATCAGCGTCTGGATGGCTTGGCCAGGACAAGCCCAGCCCAGGAGCAGGGTGGTGTTTTTTAACAGGGAAGGAAATTATTTGGTGCTGTTGCTGGATTTCTCATCACTGGATGTTTTGGAAGCAATTAGCTCAAACCCATCTTTTTTTTTTTCAGAGTTATGTGATGCACCCTACTGCGTTTCTCACGGGGGTTTAAACAGGGTCATGAACTGTTAGAAAATGCCTAAGAAACACCTACGTTACTGAAGTTTTATCATTTCTTTGGGCCCGTGGGGCCCTGAGGGGAAGCAGACCGTGAGGAATGTGCACACGTGTCTGCAGGGGGAGGGATGATTTTATTTTTTTTTTTTTTTTTAGGGTGTGTGAAAAATACTAGCCTAAAGGCTCACAGAAGTTTTGAAATTTGGAGCGTAAGTCAGACGAGAGCTTTCCCTTCAAAATAAGGTGTCCATGAAGACATTGGGTGTCGAATGGGTTAGGGGAGCTGGGAGAGGCTGGAGGTGCTGGAGGAGGGCTGGGGTCTAGGTGGGATGAGCATCCCAGGCAAGGTGGGACTGACGAGTGCTCCTCTCCACGGTCTCGCTCCATTGCATCCCTTTCAAACAACACCCTGAAGCCAAGCGTCGTGTCTGTAAACAAACGGGATTTTAGCTTTGATTCTCCATAAATCACCGGAGCTGTTTTCACTTTGGAGCGCAGTGTGAGGGCTGGAGTGTAATGAGCTGGTTCACGGGGCAGGCAGGGAATGTTTTTATTTCGCTCTTTTTGGGCCCTGTGAGCCCCCAGGTTGGACTTTGAGTTTCTGTGAAAAAGAAAACATTTGCTGATGTAAGGGAGCCTGAAATAACTAGCAAAGCTTGGGGGCTGCTGACACTTGAATAAATCCAAATGTCCTGGTATTTGGTTAAACTTGAATCTGAATATTTCTGTATGTTTTTTACAACGTTTACTTGCCTCAAGGAGCAATTTGTGGAGCTGAAATAATCCAAGAGCACTCTTTTTTTATTTTTTTCTTCCCCTCCCTTGCCTGGTATTTCCACCCTCCAGGAAGCGAAAAGCCTTGGGAAGATTGGCTCATGCATTATTTTGACCCTTGCAAATAGTTCCCAGGCGTAGGGAGCTCAAGCTGTGAAAAATGCACAACATGAGCCCTCAGTGTGCACCGGCTCTTGAAATACCAACTGGGGAGCTGGGACTGGAGCGTTCATCTCCTGGATAGTCACCATGGGACCATGTCACCTCGAGGTGTCTTGGCAGAAACACAGCTTAGTTGTTTCCAAACCTCCCCCTCTCTGCCTTGCTCCAGTGGGAAGATGCTTGCACCGTGGTTCCTTTGAGTTGAATTTCAGATTTCGGAGGAAACCTGGCTTCCTGACAACTTGGCTTCGTCTGCTTATTCTATGTAACACGTAACCTCCTTAATATTACACATGGCATGTTTAACTGCTTAATTTACTCCGGGAAATATTGCCAAGTACAGCTATTCTGTTGACATATCATTTGCATGATGAACTGGTGTATTTTAAGCTACAAATAGGATGTTTCCGTGAGCTATCTGTCTACACTTTCACAAGCCACCAGCAGTATAATATCTTCACTCCTCGAGTTACAGAATATAGCCCCACTTCATGCCTGGGGAGGGGATGAATGATTCTTTCTTCTAGGAGAGCTTGTCTCATGGCTTGTCTATAGCAGGGAGTCAGATCGTGTACTTCTTCTGCAATAAATTATTGGGTAGACATTCTCTTTGGACTAAAAATGACTTTTTTTTTTTCCCCTCAGAACAGCTATTTGGATAAGATTGGAAACGATTCTCTTTCTCTAGACAAAGGTGTTTCCCCCGCTGTGTGACCAAGCTCCCGGAGATGCTCACTGCACGGACCCTGTGGCTGGTGGCTCTGCCTTGGGCAAACCTTCGCACATGTGAATGCATTGCTGCACGGGTCAGACCCAACCTGCTTCTCCTGGACCCCAAATCCATCCCTTGACCCTTCCTGACTCCTTCTTCCAGCATCATGTATCTGTGTGTCTGTCTGCACCCTCTCCTGCCTCTTGGAGGTGACGGACGCTGCTCCGGTGTGTGCCAGCCACTAACAAGCCCGTGTCAGTCCTTCTGTCCCCTGCCTGATGGGGCAGCATCACCTTCCAGCTCTTTGTCACCTTAGGCTCGCAGTCACACAGCACCCCGTAAAACTTCGAGGCTTTGAAAACCAACGGCTGCCGTCTCCAAGTCTAATTTGACACATTTCCAACAGGGGAAGCATTTATTACATTAGACAAGTTGATGCAGCTCTCAGGTTGGGAATTGCACTTATTTGCCATAATAATGGTGTAAAGTCCTCTTCCTTTTATTGTGTTATCTCTCTTTAATCATGCAGAGACGCTCCCCAGTAATTTTAATCAAAGGCTCAAGCAAAGGCTCAAGCATCACTTATCTGAAGACTAATGACTCAACTCAACGAGAGGAGAAACTTTGAAGAGCTCGCAGTTGAGCGGGGAGGAGCGGAAAAATGGAGAGTTTATTTGAAACTTTTTTTTCCTCTCTTTACATGTGTCATTATTTCACCTAATTTTAGCTGGAGAACCTTTGTGTGTCTGGTGAGCGGGGACGAGTCGTGTCTTGCCGCTTTCCCTGAACGTGCTGCGTTTAGGAACATGGCTGAGAGAACGAGACGTACTTTCAAAAGAAAGATATCCCCATCGGAAAAAGATGGCGTGGTCAAAACTGTTCTTTCTAGAGAGAAAAATGCCAGCTTGCCTGCATCTTCTTACCTTTTCAATGAGAATATTTGAAAGATAATTTTCTTGGAACTAACCCTTTGACCTCCAAATGCCATTTCTAACAAGAAAAGCAAGGGTCTTTCTTGGACTTAAACCAGAAATTTTTGTGGAAGCCCCAAAATCTTGTAAAAAAAACCTCCAAGAGGGTATAAGAGGAATCATGTGAGGTTTGTAAATATAAGCTCTCTGGTGCTGATTCTTGCCATTTTCACTGATGTTGATAATAGTCTGTGTTGGAATCGAACTGTTCTGCTTTAGATTTCTTCATGGGCAAATCCCGTGGAGCTCCTGATGCAGAGATTTTCTTCCCACCTGGCAGGAAGGCTCTGCTTGGGCTTTGCTGGGGGCTCTCTGTGGGTCGAGATTATCAAAAGTGGGTGCCCAGCTGGTCATGAAGTGTGTCTCCAGCTGCCAGGGGCTGGGAATTTTCCATCAACCCAGACTGATACAGTGATGGGGGCACCTGCGCAGAGGCGGGTGACATGCTGATGTCACAAGATGTTTTCCAGGGATTAAATCCAGCCTTGGCAATAGCATCAGTGGGGTGCTGTGTTTGCCGTCAAGGACCTCATTAGCGCAGTACCCACCGGCCCAGGAAAAGAGGGATTCCTTTCAAAGCCATGCATGTGCTGCTTTTAAAAGCAATTAAAACCCAAATGATAACAGCTCTGAAAGTAGCTGTGCTTTGCAATGATGTTTTCTTTCCTTATTTCACCGGGGTTTTGCAGATTCCCCTCTTTGCACGCTGCAGTAAGAAGCTCTCTTGCTTTATGTCTTGGTGCTCCTGACTTTCTCCTGCAGGTTCCCATCTTTTCCTCCAGGAGCGGCTGCAGTTTCGAGGTGAATTACGGCTGCTGGCAAGTCAGGACCAGTGGGAGCTTCTGGGATGGAGCCGGCTGCCTGATTGCCATCCTGATAAGTGTGAGCCAAGCGCACCCAGCGATGCCAGATGGCTGCAGCGTTATCTATCGCTGTGGATCTCCGAGCAGATGGATGCTATATAAACATTTCACAACGGCGGTATTATTATTATTGATGCAATTACTATTAATACTGTTTATAAGTATTATATTAACACAAACATAGCACTGTAAAAATGAACACAAAGCATACTTAGTGTGATTGCTAATCTAATAATTAATGACGTTTATCGGTAACACTACCTGCTATTGCCACTAATGATGCAATGGCAACACGTCTTGATTGCCAAAGGCAGGAGGGTTTGGGAAAAGGTTAGTGCGATGAGTCAGAGCCCAGGGAAAGCTGTGGGAGTTGGGGAGGATGCCCAGCTTCAGAGAAAATTGTCGTGGGAGGCAGAAAACCAGGGACATTAATGAATTGTGGGTCTTGGGAGAAGCAGTTTGAGGCTGAAGCTGTTTTCAGGCATTCAGGCTATGTACTGGCTATCTCCTGCACGGGCTTTGGAGCTTTCTGGGCTCTGAATTCAAGGTGGTCAGACCATCTGGGCTGCAGCAATTTGAACTGTATGGTTTGTGCCTTCGTGCCAAAGCAAAAGCATTAATTGAGGGATCTCAGACCTGCTCCTTGCCTCTGCTCTCATTTCAACTCTGCTTCCGACCCGCTGTGCGGCTTTCCATAAATCTGCACCTCCATCTGTCTTGTCTGTTTTTGTTTAAGTCTTATTTTGGCCCAGGACTTGGCTCCGGGTCTGTGTGCAGCTCCTAGCACAGCAGGGTGCTGAGTCTAACCAGGACCTCTAGATCCCACAACAACGTTGGTAATGAGACGACTGGAGATCTTCGTTGGAGCTCAGGGCTTGACGGTGGTCCAGGGGCGGGTTTTGTCTGGCCCAACCTGAAACACTGATATGTGTTCAAGTCTGAGCTAGTTCAGTCAGTTCCCGCAGCCCAGTGTTTGCCTTAGAGCTGACTGCAGTATGAGATAATTGTGTTTTGTTTTTTTTTTTATTTTTTTTTCTTCATAAGGATGATGGAGAGAGCTGAAGGTGTGGAACTTTAAGTGCTTCACTTCCCTGTGCCCAAGTGAGGGGGAACTCATCCAAGGTTTGAGAGAAGGGCCCATTTTCCCCTTAAGGTGTAAAACTCATACAATGAGTTGAAAAGTGGCTAATTTTGCTGACACACAGAGAAAAAAGAAAACAACCAACAAGCAGGTCTTTTAAGTACTTTCTTGCCCAGCATGTCACGCAGCGGCATGTCCTCTGGCATGGTGAGACCCGGGAGATGGAGTGGACTAAGCCCGGGCTCTTTGGGCATCCTTTGGCTGCCGTAGCATGTGATGGATCCTGCCAAGAGCTCTTCCCTGCAGGGTTGTGCGGCCCTGGGGCATGTCCCTGAGAGAGGTGGTGGAGCCACCATCCCTGGAGATGTTCAGAAGTTGACGGGACAAGGTCCTGAGCTAACAGTGAAGCTAGCTGAAGGAGAAGAAGGTCAGACTAGAGACCTCCAGAGGTCCCTTCAACCCCAGGTTTTCTGACATTTGTAAAAATCCCTTTTTGTATGCACCTGAATCTTAAGGCATTTATATACCTTAAAAAAAAAATCAGTCCTAGAGCTTTCTGCTCCAATAGACCTCTTTGAAAACCTAAGCTAACCTATGAATGGTTTTAGAAAGTATTTCCCATCTATAGATGTCAAACACAGTGAGGGAGCTGGAGGTTCCTGCCTGGTGCAACAACACGGGAAAGATTCATGGTATGTGCTTTACACCCCCACGAACTTCTTGGCTTCCCAGCGCTTTGTTAATGTGCATTGATTATGTTCTGACGAGTTTACTGCACTGTTAGAAAGTCATTTAGGGCTTTATCGGGCTGGTTTCAAATGCTGAAAGTGAGTCGTTATGCTGACCCACTTGGGATGTGCCTGAGTTCAGGAGGGGGGACCTCAGTCCAGTGGGGAAGCCCCCCCGGGAACTTTATTTTGAAGGTAACAAATGAGTTAAACAGAGCTTGTCAAGGCACATCACTGCACGCCTAAGAGTACACAGGAATTGCCTAATTTCCTCTTCCAGCCTGCTTAATCAGAGATAATAATAGGATAGCAATAGGAATTCAGACCCGGGGATGATGAGCGCCGTAGAACAAGCTGCACAGGCAAAGCCCGGCTCTTCGCACGGGTGACAGGGGATGAGGGATTTTTCACTGAAGGATTTTTGTTGAAGATCAATGGGACTTGGCTGTCTGCCTCCCTTCATAAATTTGAATGTCTCTCCTTAGATGCAGACGATTGTTGGTGAGACGTGTTGGCAGTTTCCCTTCAAACAGAAGGGGGGATGCTGGAGTTTTTCTTAGAATTTAGGATTTGGCTCAACCTGAATGGGATGGGCCATTAGCCAAGAAAAATGTAAACCCTGTCTGGAAAGACCATGATTATGTTTTTATGCCTTTTTTTTTTTTCACAGTACATCGCTGCAGGGGCATGCTTGGGGTTTCTAGCTCATATAGTAATAATAATAATAATAATAATGGTAAGACACTGAGATGTGCAGTTTGGTTCCTCCCAGCACGTGAAGTCTGGCTCTGAGTCTGACAGCTCCCAGTGGTCCAGGGAGCCAAGATCTGTGGTTGTGCTCAGAGCACAAACCAGCCTTAGCATGGAGATGCTCCTCCCTGCTGCAAATGTGCAGCTGGCGCAGATGTTCAGACATCTCTTTCCATCCCCTCTGAGCAAATAACCCCTCCTGGAGACAGGGGGGGACATCCGGAGGGGACAGCACAAGATTTACCCCAGGCTAGTGCTCAGCGTGGTGAGGAGCACGACGAAGGGCTCCGGGCCAGGCTCTGGGCTGCTATAAATTAACGCCACTCCATCAACGTCAGGAAACACATGTGGGATTGCACCAGCCCTTTGGTTTTGGTGCCTGAGTCCCCACTTGGGTACCAGCAGCTGAACACTGCCTCCAGATTTCTGGAGCCTGCAAATGGTTTTGTGCATTCACCTCGGCGCCTGCGTTTGGAAACGTTGGTCCGACACTTCAAACCAGATGCTTTAGTCTGGGGAGGGCAAGCTTTAGGTGAGGTCATGCGATACATTGAATTTGAGATTTTTCCATGAAAACATCCTTGTTCTACTGGGTTTCTGTAAAGAAAAAAATGAGATTTCTGCAAAATATCTCCCCCGTAAGTGTCAATTTTGTTGGAAGTGTTCATTTCTTTTCTTCAGGAAGGCAAGAATGAAATCATTCCCTCTAGGCTGATGTTAAACTGTTTTGTCTGAGTTGCCACAAGTGGAGCTTTCTGGGTAAAAATTGTCACCTGGAATGTTTCTGACAGAAAAATCAGAAGGGATTTAGTCAAAGTATTTTGCAACTTCATGTTGAATTGTGACAACGAACAAAGAAACCTCTGCACAACACCTGGTGTTCTGCCTTTTAACATTTTTTTAAATTAAATGAGCCTTAATTCAGAAGAACTCCTTTTTTTTGAGAATTAATTAATTTTCACTAAAACACACACACATACATACAAAACTTGAATCTTTTCAGTCCAAACAATGGATTTTATTCCTATCAAAATACTTTTCTCCTTATTATTTGTATTGCAACCAAATGAGAACTTGGGTATTTACGTGTCCCAAGGGGGATGCTCCAGACCACCAGCTCTTCTTTGGCTAAAGGCTCACCGTGGATTATTTTTCTTCAATGGCTCAGGCTCCCAGGGTGCCAGCCCAGCCTTGGTGTCTGTCCCACAGCCTTCCTGGGCTGAATGGCAGCGTGGGCAGAGGCAGGTTGGTGTCTTGTTGTGCCAAAGGGAACTTGTTTTGACATAGCCGAATGGAAATTGATTGGGATGCCAGTTCTGCCTTTTTTTTTTTTTTTCTGCATGTTTTGAATTTTCTGTCCTCATTTGGGACAAGCAAATGTCAAACCATCAGTTTGGGATTTTTATTGCCTCTTGTCTTCGAGTCACTGTGACGATGCTCTGATATGCTCCTTTCTCTCACCCAGCCTTGACAGATCGGGTTCACTTTGAGCTGCAACAAGACAGACAGCATCACTCCTGGTTCCTGGCTGCTCCCAGGAGAGTTTTTCCCACCCCAGCCTGGAAATCTCCTGCTATTTACTCATTTATTGAAGGTGGGTGCTCTTCAGCCTTCCTCCCTGCCTGGGTCTGGCAGCACAGCCCTGCCCAGAGCTGTCCCAGCACTGGCTGCCAGGTCTACCCTCTG